>KZ992455.1:0-54721 GCA_003614735.1 Thamnocephalis sphaerospora | reverse complement strand
CCTTGCCAGGTAGCTATAAACGTAGGGTGAAGCAGATGGGGCGCGGGAAATGACAGGTGCGGAGATAGATCTGCTATGGCAGATGCATTATGCGAGGACACATATGGAGATCAGCCTGGGCAATGGCAGCCGCATAAAGCAAGCGTAGGGGTGCTAGTGAGAGGCGACACGTCGCAAAAAACTGATGGGCCGTCGAGAAACGGCAGGGCTGGCACACACGACAAGGCACGCCAGTAATGCGCAGGGCGGAAAAGCAAAATCCAAGGAACGAATCAGAGCGATAAAGCTCGTCTAGATCCCCGTTAGATGAAGCCAAACGATGCCGTGCGTGAATGAGACGTGGCCGGTTTGGATGGGGGCTGTGACGTGATCGGTCGTCCAGAAGGCCGCTGCCATGCGGCGGTCACTGGCGGTGGCGGTGGCGACGTAGATGGCGTATGCGGAGACAAAGGCGGCGGCGTGGAAGCATGTGCGACGCTGACTCTGGCAGCCGGAGGCGTGAACGGCGGCGGGTGCCGTGGCTGCTCCGGGTAGCCGCCCACGTTTGTCACGTCCAGCATCATTGTTCTTCTTGCTGCAGATGGCGTCTGTCGCGGCTTGGACGGCTGCGAAGGGACGACTTGTAGCGCGTGTGCCTGCGACGATTGGTGTGGCACCACATGCCCTATGGTCGGCATTGCAGGCAGGCGGGTGATGGTGCGCAAGTGTGCCACCGCTACCACGTCAGCGTCGTCGTCCGACTGGTAGCTGATGGCGGAGAACGCTTCACTTGCAGACGTGTTGGCACGGGACCGACTGGCAACTGTGCTGCTCTGGCTGCACTTGCGCCGAATGGACTTTTGCCTGCCGGTGGCTGGCACCATGTGGGCGACATGCACATCCGGCTGCGCAGGCAGACTGGCGTCGCTGGTCGCCTGGCCAGCGTCGGTCGTAGCAGGCGGATACATGCACTGCTGCAGGCGTGATGGCGATAGCGTAGAAGCGTACCCATAGGATGCTGGCGGCGGACTGCGGGTGGGTGTAGCAGGCGTGTGGTGGGTCACACCATATTCGCCGAGTGGCGGTAGCATAGAGTCACGGTCAGCAGTCGCTACATTGACGTGCATGCGCGTCTGTGTGCCATTGCTGCTGCTGCTGCTGCTGCTGCTGCGGCAACTTCCAGCACTGTTATTGTCGGCCGTGTATGCATCGACAAACTCGTAGCAGCTGGTGACAGTCACGGCTGGCGAGGTGTATGCATGCTCTTTCTCGCGTGATGGGACAATCACTGGTGCGCTTAGTTGTGCAACAGAGGTTTTTGCAGGGGGCACAGCAATGACGTGCACTGGCGACTTGGGCAAGATTGGATAGGCTGTCGGCGTTGACGCAGTGAACTGGGCCGACTCATCATCGTCGCGCTCGTACATTTCGCTGCTGGCCGCAAAGGTCGACTGCTGGCCGCTGTCCGAGTAGCCCTGGTAGGAGATGGCGCGGCGCAGCGGTCTGTGGCTGTCGCTGGTCTTGCCACGCTGAGAATAGGCGTCCACACAAACACCGTCACGAGCCAGGGTTCGCATAAACTCGCGTAGTGCCTGCTGGCGGCGAAACAGGCTGTTGTAGAGCGGGCCCGCAATAACCAGCCAGAAATAGGTGTTGCCGACAATCATGTTCATGCTTAGCAGCACATAGCGGCCAATCGTCGTGGAGCTTGTTTGGGTCAGCACTAGAGCACCGTTGGTGCAGAAACCAATAAACACCATGATAAATGCAACACGCAGCTCCTTGAACTCGTTAAACGACTGGCGAATGTTTCGCAGCTGGAAGGTGAGCCACTACAGGCAAGACACAACCGTTGGGTTAGTCACGGTGCAAGATGCCGTATTTACCGTCGCAAGCATCACTCACCCCTAGAGCACATAGTGCCAGGCCCATAAGGCCATAAGCTGCGCCTGCATAGATGCTGCTGATGATGCAGACCTTGTCGACTCCGTTGTATGTGACGCCGTACTGCGGCATGATCGTGGCAAAGAACCCCAGGCCCAACACGGGCACGGTGAGCACGAGAGAGACGACTGCAAAGTTGGACAGCGACGTGCTTTGTCGCTGTACAAACACTCGATGAAGCGTATAGAGACGGACAATAAGCACGCCGACATGTAACATTGCACCAAACACAAATTGAGCCCAGATTGCCCAGACATTGCAGGCCATCCATGAATCCATGCGTGGCACCATGCCAGACGCATGAAGGAAACCAGCATACCAAAGGATACCTCCAAACTGGGCAATTGTAAGCAAAGGAAGATGCTTGGCCTTGATTAGCGGGTAGCGGTAGTTGCAATAAGCAACAAATAGGGCAAGCAAACTTGCGCCATAGACCACGGCTGCCGCAAGAAGCACTGCACGCGATGTAGCAGCCGACACGGCACCGGCATGTTGCACCATTATATCTCGTGTTTGCGGCCAAAACAGGTGAAGACCGTGTGTCAATTGCGTCAATGACTGCGTGCAAACGATAGGCTCGTGATTGTGGTCGGTATGGATATGTTGCGGGCAGCGCACGATGTGCACTGATGAAATGTATGAATATCTGGCAAGTTGCAGGTGAGAAGCGTCGTGCAGGCGTGGTGGCAAAATGAAAAACCAAAGGGATCAAGTGTTCGTTATGCGGGCGTCGTGTGAAGATGAGCAAGGTAAGGAGATTGGGCAGCAATTCGGACACGCGACACGGCCGGACCGAATAGACTGCCTACCGCGGCGTATCACCTACAAACAGTGTGGGGGAGCGTAATGGGGCAAGTAGAGGGCAGTAGCGAGAGGGCAGCCGCGAACCTGTCATGGTATTTTAAGCGGAATTGGGAGCGGCGAGGAAGAGGCGCGTGCAACGATGCACGTTTGCGTTCCGGTACCCACGGCTAACCGGCAGGAGAACGGCATTCATGCCTGTGCCGCCGTTTCTTCCATCGTCGCCTCGAACGGCGATAATAGCTCCAGCAGCCACGTTGCGTAAACAGCTTTTGACGGTTACTACCGGCAGAAATGGCAAGACTGCAATGAGCGTTGACGTAGCTGCCTCCTGGCGCTAACGGCAACGGGTACGTGGCCATTACATTAGGCAAATACACATGAGGCAGGACAATGAGTTGCAAATGCATGTGGTCAACGGGAGCTTCGTGCCATATCAGCAGACGTAAGCTCTGGCTGTTTGGTGGACGCAAACACCAAACACGGCAGTGGGCGGGTAGCCGGCCTCCCTGCGCACGTGCGCGGTAAAGCGCATGAGGGCGACTGTTCAATCCGTTAGAACGCAAAGGCAGCAGACCAGCGAAATGCAGAGCAGCAGGGTAGCCACACGTGAAGGCGTCACGGCACAGTGCACACCATGCAAATTTCCGTGGCACTAGGGATGACTGGCACGGGGTGCAACACTCGTCCGAATATTCGTTGTGCTGCGCTGGCAGACGTTGCGTAACATGACGACGGGCTACAGTCCAGCTGTAACGACGGCTAGATTGAGCAACAGGGTCAACGTGGCTGCACGCCAACTTTGGCAGATACGGGGTAACAGCGATCAGCAAATGCAATAGAAGCTTTAGCCATTGTGATTTGGGTAATGGCCATGTGCACATGTTCAACCAAAGCGTGCATCTACCAGATTATCTGAAAGCAGCGTTCCTACTCGATAGCGCATGAACACTGGTCTTTACTGGCAACGCATTGCAGGATGGTCAGAACATGGCTGGTCAGGCACATGCTGCGCTGCGTTGTCGAGATTGTAGCGTTGGCAGATGCTGCTTTATGCTAGCATGTTTAGAAACGCTCCATGTTTTGTCTTCCGCAATCGTAGCTGTCTTTGGGCAGCTATCGTGATGGGGGTGGGACAGAGGTAAAGGCAGGCGGGTTCGATGGCGGGGGAGGAACCGAGGGAAAGGCCGAGGAGCTTTGTGGCGGAGGAACCGAGGAGAAGGCTGAGGTGGCGGATGGCTGGGAGGGCGTGGTGCTAGTGGGCGTTGGTACAACGGCACCTAGCGGCTTTAGCGTGCCGGTAGCGTTGAGTGCAATTAGGGGAGAGAACCACGTGTCGTAGTCGTCCGCGTTGGCCTCAGTGCCGAGCAAGCGCAGTACAGAGACGTGCACCCGATAGTAGCCGTCAGGCAGCCGCACAGGATAGCTAGGGGCCTTGGCTAGCTGGGCCAGCTGGCCATCTGGGAAGGTCCTGCCAGGGCCGGGCAGCACCTGACCGTCCCACGGCAGGAATCGGATTTCATTATTCTCCGAGTTGTCGTTGCGGCCAACATGCCGGTTCTGGCCTCCAGGAATGGCGCCGATAACGGTGCCGTTGGCATACGTAGCTATGATGCGCATCACCTTGGTCGCGTGCTCTAGACGAACGCCGACGAGTGGCTGATCTCTGCCAACCAGCGTGAACGATCGCGTGACCTGGGTTGGGCGTGACCACATCGAGTTACTGGTGCCTGCGCGAATCAGCGGCAGACCATAGCCGGGCGGCGTAAGTATCGGCAGAGAGCGATAATCGCCTGAAATGCCAGCATACGGAATCGACAGATCAGCAATCAGTTTGCCGGACAGGAAACCCTTGTGAACGTCCACCAGGATATATCCGCTGTACAGCCAGATTTCCTCGCTCGGAAGGTTGCTTGGTCGCTGAAAGGTGACGGTGACATCGGCAAACCTTCCGGGGGCAATGATAACCGCGGTGGTGCTGAATCTGACCTTTGCGCTGTGCATCTTGCTCACCGGCTTCTCGAGCAGCTCATAGTCGTCCGTGTAGCCGTTTACGGCTAGTGCGGCCCGATGCTGCAGCTTAACCTTGACATTGAACTTGCCCTGGTTGAAAATCCGGACTACTCGCTGAATAGGCGCATCGCTGGTGGTCATGTTTAGCTCCAGGCGCGACGGGCTTGCGTGATAGTCTAGCGAAATCGCGTCAATCACGTTGATTAAACCGGCGCCCTGTTTGGCCACAGATGCGAACGGCTGCTTGGTGATACCCAGCGCATGGCCAAGGCCACTTGTCTTGACGTGGCCGTCGGACTCTGTCTGGTACTCAAAGGCCGGCCGGCTCGAGAGCTGCAGCTGCTCAAGCATCAGCTGCGGAGTCATAATACGCTTAGCGTTGTACGTCCGGCTATTTTGCAGAATTAGTGCCGCGGCGCCTGCAATGTACGGTGAAGCCATAGAAGTGCCGCTGAGCGTGACGTAGCTGCCAAGGTTGATTGGATACGTGCTGAGCACCAGACCACCTGGCGCGCCCACATCCGGCTTGAGCTCCAAGTCTGCACCGAGTCCCCATGAGGAGAACAGCGACACAGCACCGCCCGACGGGTTAGCGTACTGGCGCGCCGTCTGGGAAAAGACAATATCCAGCGATGGATACGACCGCTTGGTCAGCGGACTAGGCAGGACCTGACTCAGCCACCTGGATTCGAGCAGCTCCACCAGCTTTTGGCCGTTTGCCTGCGACACACCGGCATACGGGATATCGACATCGTCCACCAGCGGATTGGTGATGCCGAATTCGTTGTTGTAGATGAGCACACCGATGGCGCCGGCCTTTTGCGCGTTGAGCGCCTTGTCTGTAAAGGAGCACTTGCCGCGCTGTAGGAGTACAACGTTGCCTTTCACATGGGGCGACAGAGGTCCACATCCCAAGTCGGTGGGTGCACTGTCGTTGGCCGCCGCACTAACAGCTAGCAGCTGTCGGCCGGAGCTTACAAGATTAGGGTCCGTTGCCGACACGAGCACAGCGTTGATGCTGACGTTCATAGGCGCAAAGTCCTGGCGCCAGTAGTCATAGCTGTCCTCGCTGCCCTTTACCGAAAAGCCGAACGCGCGATACTCGTAGTTGTCGACTGATGCGGTGGAAATGACGCCGTTGCCGATGCCCGGCGACGATGTTTCCCACAGTCCCTTGTCACCGTCGTTGCCAATAGCAGCTACCATGATAATACCACGCTTGGTCACCAGGTTGGCGGCAATGCTGATGGGCGACTCTGCCCAGGCGCTGCCACTGCCCATGGACATGTTGATAATGTCCATGCCATCACGCACGGCACGTTCTATCGCTGCAAGGATGATGTCGTCCTCAACGACGCCATTGCAGCTGAACACGCGGTAGGCACCAAACGTCACCGCTGGCGCCACGCCCTTCAAGACACTGTCATTGGCGCCAACGATGCCGGCCACATGCGTACCGTGTCCGTTGCAGGTGTCCAGAGGATCACCATCTTCCACAGCTTGGCTCTTGGAGCCATCGTAGCTGTCGCCGACAAAGTCATAGCCGTAGGCCACGCGACAGCCATTTGATTTGCCGAAACAGCCGCCGAGCGCCGGATGCCGGTAGTCGATGCCAGAGTCGATGATGCCCACGCGTACGCTGTTGCCATTCAGTCCTCTCTGGTGCGCCTTGTCCACACCGGTGGCGTTGTGGGCCACCTGCAGCTTCTTGTCCGACTTGGTGGGCGTCGTGTGCTTCTTGGCGCGGCTGGTGATGACAAGGGGCCACACCTGCCGGACCATAGGCAGCGCCGTGATAACGTCGACGTAGGCACTCTCCAGTGATATCGACAGACCGTTGATGATGGTATCGTAGGTGTAGCGGTGCTTCCACTCGAGCTTTTGCGCGTCAAGCGCACGCTTAAACGCACTCTGCTCATTACGCGACTCGGGCGTGTTGGGCTCAGCCCTTAGCCGCACGATGTAGGTGTTTTCCAGCACATACTGCTGACTGCTCGGCGACGGGCTGGGCGACGCACCGGCTGGCGGCGCTTCCTGGCGCCTCGAGATAAAGTGCGTGGGCGCACGGTATAGAACTCCGGCCTGTACCTGGCTGGCGACGAGTGCGGCGGACACAAGGCCGACTGCGCACTGGGCCAGAAGGCTGCGCATGCAGACCGATGGCCACATACTTGCTAAGCTTGTGCGCTAAAGGCGCTTACCATTCGTTCCCACTACTCGGCGGAGCAATATGTGCAAGTCGTTGGATTAGACGTGCTGGAGTCTGCGCATGCGCTGTGACATCAGTAAATGCGTAGCGTGCGTGGCACACACACACGCACACGCACACGCATCCCAGACTACCTACGTCTACGGCCTATGCAGGCTGTGCAGCATGCGTGCACGAACAACAGACGCTAATGGTGTATATACGGTCGGCACTGCGTGCCTAGATGTTGCACAAGCACCGCACTTGCAAGCAAATGCAGCGGATACTCGCCAATACACACAGCGACGGCCGCAGTAACTGCACGAGTACGCAGACTGGAAAAGAGTATTGGGCAATGAGAGGGTATTTGGGTTAGAACGGCTGTCACACGACGGAAGGCGTGCTGATTAACGGGTAAGAAAGACACACTGCAACAGCAGGCGCCTGAAGGTAGGTAGCAATATAGAGACAAGAGCGAAGGGTAACCTGTATGGACCGATGCACGGCAGCAGAATTTGCGCTAAGAAGGGGAAGCTTGCTACGCTTTTGCAAGTAGTTTACCCGCACGGTAGGACAGACGCTCAGTTTGGCAAAGGAGTAGCATCGTTTCAGCGCCATGGCTCGCCGATCTGCCCGCAGAACGCCGCGAGAACAGCACCGGCCAGCACGACTGCCTACAGCGTCGCGCTCTGGTGCTGTAGAAACAAGGCTGCCCGTGTCGCAAGTACATGACGGGGGCGGCGCTGCAGGTCGTCGCGACAGGCGACCGCGGTTTAGTGTGGTGTGGTGTCGGAAGTGCAATAAGGATATACCAAATGGGGCAGCCAGTTTTTCAGGTGTCGCCCAATCGTCAAGCCCTGCCTTACCACCGCCGCACGGCTGTCGATGTTTGGTTACAATGTGCGATGCTGTTTCCAGTACGTATCGCAACGGTTACCCGCCCGCTGGGCAAGCAACATGACCGCCAGGTCGCGGTGTCTTTCCAGGGTTGCGCTGCGGTTGGCGTTGCATAATCCGCACGGGCCGGCGGCCGGCAGGGCTGCTTTACTCGCGTGCGCACTTGTATGCCGACAAGACGGCGATATAGCACTATCGCGCCGGATCAAGGCGGCCAAAGTGCACAAACTTGGGGCTGATAACGCCCCTTCCTCCTCACGGTGCTTGCATAGACGCAAATCGGAGCCGGCGGGCACGGCGGTAGTGTTGCCGCGGCCCTTATTGCCCGCAAGCCGCATTGTTTGCGCTCGATTAGGCCGATGGGCGTGACCGCTCGTAATGCTCCATCACGCGCTTATTCCGACTAGGCATGGGGCAGGCCCACCGACGGTGCAGATTGGGTGGCGATCCAATAGATGATAAGCGGAGTGTGCGCTGATTGGCGGTGATGATGCAGCCGAAAGTTTGAGCCAGAGTGGACCACCGACCGACGCGCCGATAGCGTGGGTAGCTCAGCCACGACCGCGCAGTGGCGTCCCGTGCACCATGCTACCTGGCGCTGGCGTGGTCAGATGGCCGCGCAGCCGGCCGCCGTGTACGGTAGCCATAAGGGCGAGGCCGACCAGGGCAGCGCTACGCCTGTATCGGCCGCCGCCTCCAGTTGCATGGTCACACGCTTCCCAGTCACTTCTTACACCTGTCTGTTTAGTCTTCCGCGCACGTCCCGAATCCTTCCGTAGTACGTGCTCCACCCTGTAGGCATGTTGAGCACGCTGTTGTACGTGGCCGGGCGCTGCGCATGCTGCGTGCTGGCTGCGGCCAACGCATATAAAAGGTGCGCAGCGGCTGGTGCCGTGCCAGTTTCGTCAGAAACGTCATTCCGATCCGCTTGTCCGCTCACCTGCTCAGTGGTTTGTCACTCCATCACACCCCATTCTCCTCTTCCACCGATACCGACACTCTGTGGACGCGTGTACAGCCGCTTCACGCTCCCTTTTCCCTTATCACACACACACACACACACACGTCCATTCCCCGCGCAATCCACCCACGCACTTCTCTTTTCCTTACCCAACATCTCGCCGTCTGCCCTGTTCAGGTGTACACTGCCCCAGTTGCGCACGGTACGCCTACTGGTTGTCGCCAACTTGCTTCTAGGCCTGTTTGCACTTTTCCATTCCCACTGCATCCTTTTTTCCTCCAGCCGATTGTGCCCCGTGACCTATCCTGGGCCCCGCACCTATCTGGATACTTGTACGCGTGCGTGCCAGCATCGTTGGGTTGTGGACGGTAGCTTTGTGGAAACAGAGTGGGCCGATTTTACTTTTGCCGTCTCGTGTGAGCGCTTGCACCATCGAGCGTTGCCCCCTGGTCTTTGGTGGCCACACCATCCACCTGCTTCTCTATCTGCCCACCCTTGCTAGTTTGGCCACTGCCCACTTGATTTGTGTACCTTTACTGTTCTTGCTGCTGCTGCTGCTGCTGCTGCGACTATTGTCGTCGACAAGGAGTGTGTTTCGTACCCCACTGCATTGCAGCGCTGCCGTCCAGCGGTCTGGCTCGGCCGTTGTATCATTGCGTGTCTGTGCCTGTGTGTGTACACTTGACTGCTGCCGCTGCGCAGATCTTTTTGGCCCAAGTGGCATCTCTTGGCGCCCACGTGCACAGCACCAGTGCATCACCGCAGAGACAGATTCTTTGTGCAGTCACGCTGCTTGCGTATCCTCAGCCGGACGATATCACCATCGCTGCTCATACGCGGTAGTCTGTGACGACAAGCGCACATTGACCCACTTTGTTTGCCTTGCCGTCAAACTGCGCTTACGGCCAGCGTAGTAGTACCATGTCTACTCGCTTTCTGGAGTGCTACAGAGACACGACCGACTCGGTCTGCTCGCATCGCACGCCATCGCCGCGCACTTGTTCGCCCGTCTGTGCCGACTCTGTTTCCTCTCCAACCATAGAACGCCCCTCTGCGCCGTTCAACTCTACGACTACGACTACTGCTCCGGCCTATCGTCGCATCCATGCGCAGCCAGCGCCAATGCCACGCGTTTCTGCAGGCGCGCCTGATATGCACGTATCCCACTACCATTTGGATGTGCTGAATCACTCCTCTTTCTCGCTTCTTCGCTCAGATGCAGTCTGCTCTGTACCAGCTAGCGTTTCACCTGTACATGCCTCTCATCATCCAACCTCGGGCTCTGAGAACTTTGCAATGACCCATACTGACAAGGTGCTGGCTCCCACGTCCTTCTTGCGTCGTTATCTCCGCATGCTACAGCGCCGCAACTCGGCCGCCGAGACCCCCGATTCCGAACCGCTTTCCGCCACGGCAGCCATTACAGACCAAGATCACCGCTCGCCATGTACCGTCGCCGAAAACGAGGTAGCACCCACTAGTGCCGGTGAGTATATGCGGTGTTGTGAGCATATTGGTCTGCCTTTGTGTGCGTATTTTTGCCTCGTGATCAGTGTCTTGGCGCTGTTGATTCGTCCGAAAAACACGGACGGATGGCAGCGAGGCCACAATGTCAGTTACGGCATATGTTTCGACGTTATTGCCTGGTGTCTAGTGTCGTGCACATGTCAAACTATTGTGTTGCGCGGCGCTGGCAGCAGACATGGCGTATACGGCAGACGTAAGGCTGAATGCCATTGGGTGGTCTGTTGACGGCTGAGACACGTGTACACAAGCATTGCACGGTTATCGTGGCAACTATCGGCGTAGAGTGCATTCCTGGTGTTGTGCATTATTAGCTTAGTGTGTGTCTATACGTATGAGTTATATGTGTAACCATTAGATCCGGTTACTGACGCATACACGCACGTACATATATGCGGCGTATTATCCGTTTGCCAGAGGATACCACCACATGTGCGACGACAGCGTCAGTAACAGCGGCGTCGGTGCCATCGGCAAATGTGCTGGCAGACGCAGTGAATAGCCTGGAGCGCATCATGAAGGCAGAGGCACGGCCGCGTTCGTTGACAGAACAACTGCGTCAGGAAAGGGCCGAGCGGCAACTAGAAGAGGTACGCCGCAATACCAGCACTGCACAGGAAGATGTCGTGCGTGCCGAGGCTACCGACTTGTCCGATGCCGTCGCCATGTCCAGTACGGCACGTTCGTGGCGCAACGAGAGACTGCTGGTGGTCACTGATCCCGGCCTGGTGGATGCTGCAGTGGGCCGACGGTTTGCCAGCCAGCTGCCCTCGCCATGCCCAACCCACACGTCCAACGTGTCGTCGCCTGCCTACTCGGATGCGGCTTCGTTTGGCGCGAGCGCCGGCGCACCATTATCGCAGCCGCGCCCGTTCATAACACCTCACACGCCCCCAACCTCCACGGGCGCTAGCGCCAAGCAACATAGAGAGCTGCACATCAAAGCACGCGCTATTTCCGGCCATCGACGGCAAGTGAGCATGCAGACCCACTTGGCCTCGCAGCGCTCTTCATCCATGCACTTTCCCAGCGTGCCAGTCCCCAGAGTGACACACGCCAGCTACGACACGGTGCCCAGCTCACCAGCTGCGTCCTTTTTGGCCATGTTTGCGCAGCAGACATGCGGTCCGACCGAGGACGAAGCAGAGGCGCTGCGCGAAGACGAAGCCGGCGACGAGGTAGGCGGCTACGTGCTGGGCTGTGAGCTGTCCCGCGGCTCCTTTTCGACGGTGCGCGAAGCCTACCACATTGAAGAAACCAAGGTAAAGATTGGCCCGGTGGTAGTGAAGATTGTACGCAAGCACAATATTGGTCTGCACACACTACGCCGCAACCTGAGCACTAGCTCGGACCGGCTTCCGCGCAGCACACCTGCGCCCCGTCCGCCCAGCCCCGATAGCAGCGGTGGCGGTGGCGGCGGCGGCGGCGGCGGCGGCGGCGGCGAACAAGAGAGCGCAGAAGAGGCAATGCGGCGTGAGCTAATGATTTGGCGTCGACTTGGTCACCCACACGTGCTGCCGCTATTGGATTCGTTCGAGTCTCCAATGGCACTCTATGCCGTATCACCCCGCTGCACCAAAGGCAATCTCCTCCAACTGCTAAATCGGATGTGCGGAGATCCACAGGGTGCCGGTGGCCTTCCCTTTGCGACGCTGAAACGTATTGCGCTGCAACTGTGTTCGGCCGTGCGCTATCTGCACTATGACGCAGCTGTAGCCCATGGTGACCTAAAGTTGGAGAATGCGCTGCTTGACGCTGACGAAAACGTACGCCTGATCGACTTTGGACTCAGCCGCGAGCTGTTTAACGGCGGCCGGAGTTCGCACAATCAGGAGGCGGGCGCATCTGCACGAGGCTGCGGCTCTTGCACCGCCGCCGGTTCGCTGCCCTATTGTGCGCCCGAACTTTTGCGTGGTGGACTGCCCGATCGCCCGGCAGACTGCTGGGCGCTGGGCGTCATGCTGTATGCTTGTCTTGTGGGCCGGCTGCCGTTCCAGGATGCGTACGAGCCGCGGCTGGTGTACAAGATTGTCAACGCGCAGTATGAGCTGCCACGCAGCGACGACGATGGCGACGACGACGACATGGATGAGGCAGGCGGTGGCTTTGGCGACTGGGGCATGCTCATGGGCGGCGGCGGCAATCGCAGCGATAGCGAAGACGAGGACAGCTTTGGCCTGGGTGGTAAAAAGGCCAAACGCGCGCCCGCCGCCTGCCTCGACCTTATCCGTGGCCTGCTTTGCGCGTCACCTGACAAGCGCTGGACGGCGCGTCAGGCGCAAGAGGCCGACTGGCTTCGTTCATAGAATGCTTTGTGAAATGTGCGGGCTGTAAACGGCCGCTTACATTGTGCTATCCGCTACAACCCCTGCGAGTAAGTGCCCCTCTCTTTACACTTTGCTGCGCGTCACGGCTCGTGCGCGCTTTATTTGCGCTCAGCTGTGGCTGTTGTACTACTCGTATTCTTCCGCCGCCTACTCTTCTGTACCGGCCTTGAACCTGCCGAAATTTGCACAGTGTCGGCCTTTTTATTCTCTTGACGTGCGTTACGGGATTTGTCTCATGTACTGCGCTTCTCTCCTCCCATGTCGTCCTCATGCATGACCTCACGCTATAAGAATGGAATGGTTTAAACGACTCGTTGATGTATCCATGTGCTCGCACTGTATTCATAAACTCGGCTCCTCTACCCAATGCAACTACCAGAGCACTTGATCACACCTGACGATGGTGCTGCACCGTTCTCAAGGAACAGCAGCAGCACATGCGACCAGAGCAAAGAGGGCGCATTGCTGCAGACGCCACAAAAGAGCGTTACAATGTCTCTCCACAGCCGAGGCCGTCGACTGGGCTGCGCGTACTATCAACCCGAGTGCTCGACGCTGTTTGTAGCGCAGGCCATCGATATTCTTCAGCCGGACGATCTGGAGCATTACGTCCGACGATGCATGTCGCGCATACTGCGTCGGTCATTGTGCAGCATGCGCTAACCGGCGAGCATTTTCACGCATACATACAGTGTATCAGCAATTCCAGCCAGACTGTATTCTAACAAGCTCGCGCGCCAGTCACCGTCTTGCAAACTTGCTTGATGAGCTAAAAGCGCGAGGTAAACTATGGGCAAGCTTGCTGTATGCGCGTTGTCATCTGCCAACGATACATTCCAGTCAAAATATGTTTGGCCACCGATTTTAATCTGTCAAACTGTCAGGCGCGTCTGCGCGCATGGATCGACAGTACGCAAGGACATTCGGACAGAATACGCTCATTTGAAGGCGTGAACGACAGCGGTGCATCACAGGCACAAGGTTTCGGAAAGGATGCTAGCGGATGCGTAGGGCTAAGCGTGCTGGAAAATAACCCTGAGAGCGTGAGCATACAGGGTAGATGGTACCACGCAGGGTATCTTACGCAGCGATAAAGGTGATCTGCGCCGGTGCTATTCTACAGGCTTTGGCCAGAAAACTGTCCGTATTGAGAGGGCAAGCATGCAGGACCAGCGTCTACGAGCAAGTCTGCTCTATTCAAGTGTTTTCGCTGTAGGTGCCCATCAGCAGTAGCATCAACACAAAGTGCACCGTTCATGCATCATTGTTTGCATGTTAGTGAGGATACTCTTTTCATCACTACGGATACCTACCGAGCACTACAGATACTTTCGCCTGGCATTCAATCTCTACAAGCCTCGGAGGCACCGTCTCTTGCTGGCAAGCAGCCTTTCTCGCAATGCTTTTGTTTGTCAACTGCTGACCAGCATGCTTAGGCATGTTGGATCGCACGCGCACCAACTCGGGGCGGCGACTTCTTCGGGTACGCTAGTAAGCGAGTGCAGCAGTAGCGATAACGATTTTGATCGACAAACGTTTGCATAGTCTTGGTTATTACAGCCTTCGCGCAGCATTGATGTGATTCAAGCCAGACAACGCACAATCAAGTGTCTTCTTCAGCCATCATGTCGGCCAAGCCTACACCAGCTCACCAAGTCTCTCAAGATGGTTGCAGGATCCAGCCGTGCACTGTCTAGCCTGCACGCTAGCCTTAGCGTCTCCGACTGGGTCTCGCTGAGAAAGGTGGCGATATGACAGAGGCGAATATCAAGCAGCCAGTAGCTAACGACGTTCTCCAGTTCATTAGTGGATGCTTGGAAATAGCCGCTACAGTCAGCCAGGCGGATTCCTGGCGGGCGCCCATTTTTGAACAGGTAGGGGTCAGTTGCAGCGAGCTTGAATGCATGACAGTCAGTTACGAACCAAAATACTGGCAACTGGCAATGTAGATACGTCGTTTGTTGCACATTCCGACGCTTCTGCAACTGGACAAAGCCATCCAAAAGGTATATATTTGATCCGCAAGATAGGGCCGTCTCTGTATCAACCTATCGCCTTACTGTTGTAAAGGTTGATTTAGAGGCGAGCGCACACGAAAAAAGACCTACAATTCGCATGCATGTTAGTCCTGTGAGTTTTCAGTCGTCTGCAACTCATCGCTCTTTGCATCCACTAACAGCATGCAGGAACTGGACAAACTCAAGCACCTGTACAGCGGTTTAGATGATCTGCTGGTTAGTTGCCGGTATGCCGGACAAGTCGGCTGGCCAGCTTATAATGCCGCAGTCCCATGTTATTAGAGATATAGCACCAACCTTGCTTGTGACGTCGGAAAAGCTAAGCATTACGTATTTTCCGTACATGGGCTACTTGATCTCCATACCAGTCGAGCAGCGCGGGTCGAGGCATCAAGTCTGCCTCGATGTTACAGACACCCACGACGATTTGTACGCGATAGCTGGCCTACAGTTTCAGGTATGCAAAGGCAATTGAGCTTGTTGCCGACGTGCTACTAATATTGTATGGCGACAAGTTTGCCATGAACAGCATCGCATACTACAAGAACGAGCACATGCACGGTAAGGCGTTTGCAAACGTTCACGTGTTTCGTGTGTGTTAACATATCTTGCACGTAGAGCTGGACGAGCATATCGGCGATATTATCGGTCGGATCGAGGGTAAATGCGGCGGCACTGATTTGTACCAGTGCCTTTCCTGGCTACACACTGCACCGCATAGATATCGAGATCGACATCATTTTTCGGCTGCAAGCATACCTCAAAGACTACGAATCAGATCTTGTTGCAATGGCAAATGCATGCGCGGCCGTGGACTGGTAGGTCAATGATTGAGCGCAAACGTGCAAAGGACACCGGTGACTAGCCCATCAAAGTCACGTAGCCATGGCCGAAGTAGCCCAAGAGCACTGCTTTGCCTGTCCGACGGTGACCCAAGACCGGCAGCTAATAATCGACAATGGATGGTGAACAAGTAGTGCCAAAGAGTACTCTATGATTCGGGTCTAATAGACACGCTAGGCACCCATTACTTGGCAGCTTTTCTGAATGCATCAAGAACAGCGTTTGCATCTCTAGCAGTGACGAGACATCCTACGTCCATCTCATCACCGGTGCTAATGGATCGGGGAAAACAACGATAATCACACAGGTGCTGCAGACACGATGGCAAAGCGGATGCACCGGCGCTGTATTAACCCACACATACTAGATGGCGCTGACAGTATTCCTGGCCCATATTGGCAGGTGGGCAGTCTGCTACGGCTTAGGCGGCGGTAATGCTCACGATGTCGCACTCAGTTTTGTTCCTGCCGAAAGAGCGGTGATTGGCCTGACGGACGCCATCTACTCATGCCTACATCTTGCAGACACTTGGGCGCAGGTTAGTCTTTTAGCATGGATTGCACGGCACGTACGCGCTCTACAAAACTGCTTGCTCTTAGCCACGCAGCTCGTTTATGACCGAACTGGATATGATGTCGCTGGCCATACACCGCGCCACACCGCACTCGCTGGTGGTTATCGACGAGTTTGGCTGCAATACGCTGCGCAGTAGTATGTGCAGAGTGTCTTCTTGCTCGTCAGATGCAGTCTGCTGAGATACTTTCCCTGTGCTCAGATGGGCTGGCCCTATATGCATCGATTCTGCACAACTTTGCAAGTAAGGGCGGCAAAGGGCCACGCGTCTTTGCAACAACCCACTTTCATGGTTGGTGCAATACGGACCTACACGCCAAAGAGGAGGCCCACTCACACGCGCACAGAGCTTTGTGAGCATCCGCTGCTTGCCTCTATGCCTGTGATGCGCATGCGTATGTACAATATCATCGATGAGGGCCAAGGTCGATCGGTTCAGCTGTACCGACTGCTGCCGGGAATCCAGTTAGAGTCACTTTCATTTCAACTGGCGCTAGAGGTTGGCTTACCCGCAGATATGGTGCAGCATGGTACATATGCGTGTGCACCACGCACATTTGCACAATTACGCTAATGAGTCTGCGTAATCTTTACGTGCAGCCAAGGATGCCGCTGATCACGTTCGACGCGGAAACTGCAGTGCCCACAGCAGGGACGGGGCACCATACTGCTCAACAGCCAGCTTCACCGACCAAGCTCGATACATTATTCAGCATGCGGATTTCGATAACGCGGCGACCAATGTGACAGCGCTACTCGCTTGGTTGCAGGACGGATGTAGCGGGTTTTTCAACGGCCATGCCTAGCACGCAGCGGTGTATGGCGCCGTGTGAGATGTTCTCTGGCCAGTGTTGCTGCCAAGCCATTGCAGTACGTCATGTCGGTCAAAGGGGCAGTGTTTGTAGGAGTACAGCAGCGCCCCTTTTGAACAGCAGCAGCGCGCATGTATGTTGATTCTGCCCCTATTTTTGCATACTGTCTCCGCGCCATGCAGCATGCCTTACCACTACATTGGTTGCCATGGCTTTTTGCACGACATGCATAGTAAACAGCGCCGATCGCGCACAAGCCATGTGAAGTGCAGCGTTTGCAGCCAGCTCTAGCCCTGCGACATGGAAGGCATGTTGCCATAACGACCGATATGGTTACGTGGCTGCGCCTGCCCCTTGGTGTGTCCGATGGAAACATTTTGGACTCGGCACACGTAACACTGCGCAATAGCAGCAACAGCAGCAACAGTAGCAACAGTAGCAGCGGTGGCCCTCGCGCTGCCGTATATACATGTCGGCACACCCTGCTCACGCGCTGCCAACTTGATACGTCTACGTACACCCTCACGTTAAGCTGTAAAATTCTACAAACACCGAGTACTTGCGTAGCGGGTACCGCAACGTGGAAGCAAGGAAGCGACTTTATGCATTTTTAGGATTGACTTGCATCGGATGCACACGTCGCGATTGCATACGGTGTTATTGCCGCGCGCTCAGACACACTAGCTTGCATACTCTTCAAACCTGTCGAGCACCAAGCATATCGCTTACCGGAAGGCATACCCCTTTCTCGTATACGCAAGGATCAGCAAAGCGAGACAATCACACAAAAGCCACCACGTAGTTGCGGTTGGCGGGATACGCGGGAGACAAATCAAGTCCGCGTTGTCGATCAGTGCTACATCAGCCACACGACGATGGTTGCCGCAATCGTTCTGCTGGCGCTGGCTGTCGTCAGCTCGACTGCCTCGGGCGCGCTTGCCAAGGTACAATTGCCACCCGTACATATTGCACGCCGTGGCCTCCCTGATGACGGAAGCCACGGAAATGGACCTTTTGTCGTGTCTGGTGCATTTATCGCCGAATTTCATGCCCTCCCCGGGGGTGGCAGCGCGGTCGATACTGAGCACAAGGCCTTTCGCAATGCTGTGAAGCACAGCAATTTCGACATTCGAGAGCGCGTTGCAATGAAGAGTCTTGTCAATGGCATCTCCTTTGAAGCCACCCCGTCTACGGCCAATGCCATAGCAGCGCTGCCCATGGTCAAGAGCGTATGGCCAATGGTAAGCCAGCGCGTGTCCTTCTCCTTTAGCATGCAAATGTAGACTCACGCTGGTTTCCGCACTAGGTCTCGCAAAATCGCCCGCGCGTCCAGCAGCATTCCACGCAGAATGTTCATGGCCTCAAATTTGCTCATGACATGACTGGTGTCGATCGCGTCCGCAAGCGGCAGCAAAACACCGGCAAAGGCATCAAAGTTGGCGTGGTGGATTCGGGCATTGACTACACGCATCCTGCACTCGGTGGATGCTTTGGCGATGGCTGCCGCGTAGCCTTTGGACACGACTTTGTTGGCGACAACTACTTGGGCAACGGTCGCAGCCAACCAGAGCCTGATATCGATCCTCGGGATACCTGCAATGGCCATGGAACGCACGTGGCTGGCATCATTGGCGCCGACGACGCTGAATTTCAGGGTGTGGCGCCTCACGTTACGCTGGGTGCATACCGTGTATTTGGCTGCAAGGGTAGCAGCGAGACGGACGTGATTATTGCTGGCATGGAAAAGGCCTTTTTGGACGGAATGGATATCATCAACATGTCGCTCGGCGGCGGCAGCTCCTGGGCCGAGTATCCTGACGCGGCGGCTGCCGCCCGTCTGGCAGAGCGCGGTGTAGTAGTCGTGGCCTCGATGGGCAATGACGGCGACAAAGGCATGTGGGAGGCATCATCGCCGGGACTTGGCCCGAATGTCATTGCAGTCGGATCGGTGGACAGTATGCGCTACCAAGCGTTTGGTCTTACCGTCAATGTGGATGGTGTGCCGCCAATGGGTACGTAATATGGAGCACTGGCTTTACCTTCCGCATCGCTCACCCTCTTTCGGTAGAATATTTAAGCGACAAGGAGACAGCGCTTGATATCAACAATGCTGCCATTGCCTCGGCACAGAGCACCAGCGATCCTGAAGGCATGGGATGCCAAGGCATGGATAAATCGCTTAGCGGTAAACTGGTGCTGGTGAAGCGCGGCAGCTGCACCTTCAACATCAAGGTAGATATGCCGCTACGTCGGCTGTTGGCATAGTCCGCTAATTCGCATCTTTGCCAGGCGGAGAACGCCAAAAAAGCAGGCGCTACGGCATTGATTGTCTACAACAACATCGCTAGTGACGTATTTATCCCCAGCGTAACGTCCGCCGATAGTATCCCGGTGGTCGGCATTACGCAAGCCAACGGTGAGAAATTGCTGGTGCTGCTAAGCGGTGAAAAGGCCAATGATGTGGTGGCGTCGTTCCCCAAAACCATGATTACGTTCGACAATCCAAACGGCGGCCACATGTCGCGATTCAGCTCGTACGGCCCTGGGCCAGAGCTGGATCTCAAGCCGGATGTGGCTGCACCTGGCGGTCTAATTCGCTCCACCTATCCTGTCCCAATGGGCAGCTACCGTACGCTTTCCGGCACATCCATGTCCTCGCCATATGTGGCCGGTGCTGCCGCGCTGTATCTTGCGGCAAAGGGAAAGTCGGAGCACGCGCCTACGCTGGTGCGTGAAATGTTCCAGACCACCGCCAGGCCGATCAAGCAGGGCGGCGGAACTGACAGGGCGCTGGCGTCAATTGTGCGCCAAGGCGCCGGTCTACTGGACATTGAGGCGGCCATCAATGCCACCACACTGGTCGAGCCATCGCGCCTTGCTCTCAACGACAGTATGCACGGCGGTTCTTCGAAAGGCATGGCGGGTGCACACACGGCAAACTTTGTGGTGCGCAATACACTCGGCGTACCGCTCCGCTACACCGTACGCCACCTACCGGCGCTAGCCTCGCAAGGTCATCTTGGCGACATCAAGGTGCTAAGCAAGCCCAACTTCCAGGATGCCCCAGCCTCTGTTGTAGTTGTTCAGACAAGTTCTGCTGATGAAACTAATGAAGTAGTAAAGTCAATAAGCAAGCCTGGCAACGCAAAAACGGCCATCTCAACAGGTAACGTTCAGAACGACAAACCTACAGGAAACGCTAAAGCTTTACCAAGTAGCGGCAACCTTCTACGTCGCAATGCTCCGCCAGTGGCCGCTAGCCATCAGTCTACGACGCCCCAGTCGATGCCGCTGTCTATCGACTCGATAGCAGCCAAATTGAAACAGACTGGCAACCGTCCGGCACAGGAGATCGCCGCCGACAACAGCAATCCACTCGCCGAGTTTACGGTTCCAGCAAACGGCGCCACCGCAGTCACCATCACCGTGAGCCCGCCTAACAAACTCAGCCCCAGCGAACGCTGGATGTATGGCGGATTTATCGAGCTCGTTGACAGTCAACAGCGAACGCTGCACATTCCATACATGGGCATGAACGGTGATCTGCATGCGCAGCCGATTCTTGACCGCGACGGCTTCCCCAGCCTGACGCGCATGCTTCGCAGTGCACTGGATGAAAACACGGTGAATTCCATGTCACTCCAACGTCCAGCGAATCCTGTGGGTACCAGCCGTACGCTGCTAGCAGGCGAAAAGTCGTCGAATAGCGGTGCCAACGAGGTCAGCGCGCCCAGCATGCTAGCTGACCAGACGCCTCCTACTCGGCTCCGACTGCGCGTGCGTATCATCCATCCAACGCGCGCATTGCGTGTGGAGATTCTGCGCGCTTCACCAGAGGATCAGGGCCAGCAGGAGCCCAAGGATTCGGCTGCACTGGGAATCCTGCCCAACTCGTGGATCACCTATCTTGGCCGCCATTCAAATGATCTTGAGGACTATGCCTTTGACTTTGCCTTTGACGGTACCTACACGCCAATGGGGCTGGCAAAGAAGGGCCTGTTTAATCCCAACCTTGGCTCCGACAGCACGACCTTGGATCTGCTGGAGGGCAACAATAGTGCAAAGGATGACGTCGCCGACGGAAAAGTAGTCGTGCTTCCGGATGGTTACTATCGCCTTCGAGCGCAAGCTCTTCGGCCATTTGGCGACGAGGAGCGGCCAAGCGACTGGGATGTGTGGCTTAGCCCGCTTCTGCGTCTAAGTGCGCCGCCCGCTAGCGAACCCGCAAAGCCCAACAACGGTCAGAATGCTGCTGGTAAGATTACAGCCAAAGCAGCGACAACGCAGCGCCAGCCAGCACGTCTGGATAGGCAAATTGAAATCCTGCCTGATGTCGCTGCCTTCAGCGCCAAAACCACAGGCACGCAGCATCACAACCGGCAGCGTCTTCAGGACCTATTGCCGCCGAAAACAGTGGACACAAGTCACGGGCGCCAGCCATGGGATGGTCGGGTGCCCATTTAACTATTAGCAGCAGCTCGCCGCTGTACCTGCCGGCAGCGCTGCCATCGCGCGTATCTTGCCTGCCAATGTAGCGCCCATTTGCTGTTTTCATGTGCAAAGATACGGTACGCAGACGAGTTGGTCTGCTGTAGTTGCATTAAATACCTATGCTCGGTACGCTCGGTGCTATGGCGAGTGCCCTTTATTGTCAGTAACACAATAATAATGTATTCAGTAGACTGTGACTGGTGGTGCCGACCGCTCTGCTCTGTTTTTCCTTGCATTCTGCTTCCTTATGTCCTCTACCGAATCATCACACAACAATCCAGCGACAGGTCCGCCTGATCGTGCTGCGGCCCGGCCTAATGCCCAATTGTCTGGCTCAGCGCTCGAGGCTAATGCCTCAGTGCCGAAAGAAATGCGCGATGGCGAGATTGGCCTCCACGACACACTGCAGTCATCGCCACGCGCGCACAATAACGCTGGCGGAAAGCGGACCGACGAGGGCGATCGCGCACGCGCACGGCACCATCCGTATGCAATGTCAGCGGGCCGCAATAGACATTCGCACCAGCCGACGCCGGTAAGCATGAGCGTCATACCGCCTGTGCCGACACTTTTGCCACCATCGGAACTGGTGCCGCCTCTGCCGCCGCTACACTCAGAGGCGTCTGGAGCGCAGCCTAGGCTGCAAGCGAGTCATGCGCATCACAGTCATGGTGGACATCGCTCTGAGCGCTCGGCCAGGAATCATGATCGTTTTCATCCATATTCGCGCCCGAGTGCCGCGTTGCAGGTGGCCGACCACTACAACCGGCACCAGCAGCAGACACACGAACAGCGCAAGCGTTCTCCCATCTACCGCATGCGCAACTTCAACAACTGGATAAAGTCGGTGCTGATCTCACGCGCGGCGAAAAATTGCCGGCCCAAAGCGGTGCTGGATATGGGCTGCGGAAAAGGAGGCGATCTGCTAAAGTGGGGCAAGGCGCGCATCCAACACTACGTTGGCATGGGTGAGCATCGCAGGCAGCGGCCAATCGGGAGGGGGGTGTAGCGGCGACTGATGGCGTGTATACTGCTTGGCGTAGACATTGCGGATGTCTCGGTAGAGCAGGCTCACGGTCGCTGGAAAGAGATGCGCAACAATCGATTTTCTGCTGAATTCCACGCACTCGACTGTTACCAGGTGAGTACTGTATCGACTGAGCAAAGGCCGATCCAAAGCAGCAGCAGTGCTGATGTGCCATCATAGTACCCGCTAAGCAAGAAGATTAGCCCAGAGCAGCGGTTTGACGTTGTCAGCCAACAGTTCTGTCTACACTACGCGTTTGAGACTGAGGCCAAAGCCAAGCAGATGGTGTCGAATGTGGCCGATCATCTGCGTCCCGGTGGATTCTGGATCGGAACGCTGCCGGACGCGTACTGGATAACGTATGTCTGCTGAAGCATTTCTGGCGACAAAGGACAATGCTGATGCCCTTTCTCGTAGCAAAAAGCTACGGTCGGTTGATGGCCTGTCGTTTGGCAACAGCGTATACAATATTCGCTTCGACCAAAAGGACCACTACCCGACATTTGGCCATCGATACATTTTCCATCTGGAAGATGTCATTGAGAGCTGTCCCGAGTATCTAGTCCATTTTCCGACTCTAGCGCGGTACGTATCGTGTCTTGTGGCACTGCATGGTAGTAATCTTTTAGCACGCTGACTTTCTGGCATTAACGTCTGGCACACTAGTCTGGCTGAGGAGCGCGGTCTAAAGCTGTTGAAGCGCACGCCGTTCCACAACTACTACGAGGATGCTGTGCGCTCAGACCCAGAGTCGGTCAATTTGTTAGAGCGGATGAGAGTGGTGGAGAGAGGCGGCGATCGATTGTCGGATGACGAGTGGGAGATAGCCGGTAGGTGGTGAGAGATGAAGCAGCAGTAGCAGCAGCAGCACTGCCAGCACGCCCAGCTAACCAAACTGCAAACGGTTGTCCAGGCGCGTATCTTGTGTTTGTGTTTGTAAAGTGCTGATGGCAGCAAGCAGCAGCACAAGGGCCATGCGCGTTTTTACATTAGAATGCTTTTTACGCGGTTCACCGATGAAACTCTGATAATTTTGCGGCGCGGTGGCAAGGCACAAGCAATGTGTGCGCGCGGAATATTTATACACGAAAATCAGTCGTCCGCCCAATAGCAGTGGTACGAGGCGTGTGCCCAGAACCGGCCGATGGCTGGATAAGAAGATGGGAGGCGCAGCGCGTGGAAATAAAAGGAATGGGCGGGCGGGCAGAAGCAAGCAGCAGAGTGCGCAACAGCAATGCACGGCCAAACGACTGAAACGTACAGTACGCAAAAACAGCTGATGCAATTCCGCGCACGGCACCGAGAGGATACGAGGTAATGAGGTATCAATGAAAGTGAGGCTTAAATGCGTAGAATCAATGTTGAAAGGAAAAAAGAGCCTGGCTGTGAGGGCGGCGTTACACGTACCGTAACGCCATCGGCCGCCAAAATGCCAGCCGCATGTTCGGTTGCGGCCGCTAGTCCTCCTCGGCAGCAGCATTCTTCAGGCCCCATTGCACCCATGGGTGCTGCAGCACCTCATCCAACTGGATGCGCGACTCTGGGTTGTGTTGCAGTAGCTACAATGCAGCGGGTTAGCAGCGGTGTAATACGCTTCCTATAGCGTGCGTGCTGGGCAGCTACATACGCGCGTGATCAAATCCTTGGCCTTGTCCGACACATGGTGCGGAATGCGAAGATCCACCTTGGCAATACGGCGATACGTGGCGCTGTGGCCGGCCTCTTCAAATGGCGGCACCCCCACGAGAAACTCGTAGGCAAGAACGCCCAGACTCCACAAGTCAACCTTGTTGCTGTGCTCACGGCCTTCCACCATCTCCGGCGCTAGATAGTCCAGCGTACCGCAGAGCGTCGTGCGCCTAGTCGTCATCACCAGCATCCAGCCGTGCAGTGTAAGCGAGTGCCGCGTACGCGCTCCACAAATCAGCCATGCAGCCAGCAGACGCTTTACAGAATCTCCACGGTCCGCAGATGCGCCACATACCGGTGGGAAGGGGCATGCACCGACCAGCCAAAGTCGGCAATTTTGAGCTCGCCGCGCATGCCCAGCAGCAGATTCTCCGGTTTGATGTCACGATGGATCACGTTTTTGCGATGCAAGTACTGCAGTGCCTTTGCCATTTGCGCAATATACTGCATCACAGTGGGTGAGAATGATGCACGGCCTTTTCCATGGTGACCACATATGCAGCCTTACCTTGGCCGCGTCTGCCTCTTCAAAGTGTCCCTTGGTCTTGAGAACTTTGTACATCTCACCGCGACCAGCATACTCGAGAATCAGGTAGACGCGCGTCTCGTCGTAGAAATAGCCGTAAAGACGCAGGATATGCTCGTGGCTGGTGGGCCGTGTCGTTGGGCAAACCCCGTCAGCCATACTGGCAAGCCATCACGCTCACTGCTAGTGCGCAACGTACCGCAAATGCGACTGGATCTCAATTTCACGTCGCAGCTGCTTCTCCACTTTGGCCTGACGCAGCTCCGACTTGAGTAGCACCTTTAGCGCCACCACGTAACCGCTGCGCTTTTCGCGCGCCAGATACACTCGGCCAAACTTTCCCTTGCCAAGCGCCTTGCCCACGTCAAAGTCGGCAAGCGACCATGTGCGTTCGTTAAAGCCGTGTTCGTCCGACTGACTGTCGGCGGAGCCGGTGCGTGTCCTTTAGCAGAGGCAGCATGAGCAGTCAGCACAGTGGCATAGCGATAGCAGCAGTGGTCCAGACTGGCGTCGCTGCGCTCCTCTGTAACCAACCGTCTGCCAATGCGACACTCCCACCGACAACATACATTTCCGGCGCCTGCACCCGATTCGTCGTTCCCTCGCACATTCGGGCTGTCAGCTCTGGCCGTGCTCCAGCGGCCGGCCGAACGCCAGTGCGCTGTGCAGGCGGTGCAGGTGAGCGAAACTCGGGCTGCGGCGGGCGCGCCCGCTCTTCAGCGCGCAAACTAGCCGTTGCGCCAACACCAGTATCCGGGCGCTCACGTATCCGCGTAGCGCCAGTGAAACCGCCGGTGCCGAGCGCCGAGCTAGGCTGCTTGCCCGCATACACACGCTTTGTCGCCTGCATCCGCGGCTCAATGCCGGCGCCGACGCCGCGCGCATGCTTGCTCAGAGTGGGAATAACGCGCGATACATTTTGTGCCCCAAGTCCGGCCGCGCCAGGCCTACTCTGCGCCAGTGGTGCGGCAGGCTGCCAGGTAGCCGTGGCCGAAGACCTTGTGCCCGTCTAGTTGTCGTGAGCGCAGTCGACGACGCATGCCACATTAGTCCCGTTTGCTATTGGTCACCGCCATGTGCTCTGACAATAGCACGGTTGGCGCAACACCCCTACTTGCCGGCAGACGGGCCTTGCTCTCGTGGCCGTTACGCAGAGCGTCCGCAGTCATTGTGCGGTCTAATTGTAGCACTGAAGGTGGTGAATGAGGCGGTGCTGCCATGGGTTGCAGCCCCGACGCAGACGAATCAGCCGATGCAAGCCACGCCGTGCCGCCACCTGCCCGACCTGCCAACAGCAGCGGCTTCCAGCACCCACCAGTACGCTTCGGGTGCAATCACGCTGGAATGCGCCCCAGCTAGAATGCAGCGCAATGGATTTGACGATGCGCAGAAGAGCGGCTCTGGCCGTGGATGTTTTACGTGCCGCAGACGAGAACGGCTGTCCAGACAAGGACCAGTGTAAGCAGACGACAAAGAGGAGAGTGGCGGGTAGTGCAACGTGCGGAGACGGCGGTGCGTGAATGAGTAGCGCCCAGTGGAGACAAGAGGAAAAGGGGCAGGCTGTATGCGTGTGTGTATATGCGCAGTGTGTATACATGCGCCGGCTTGAACGTTGGACTGCCTTGAAAACCAAAACAACCGCCACAAACTGGCATTCCCACCAGGGCAAGCGAGTGCATGCACGCCCCTCACACCCAAACGACACCGGCGTTTTCACCTGCAGTGGCTACTATGGACGCCACTATGGCTGAATCGGCCTATGGTAGGGAGGTCACGTTGCCAGCGCACTGTGGAGACGACTAATTCGGCCCCGCGCTGGTCAGTCCAGTGTCCAGTATGTGGCCGACAGGCTCGAGCGGCCACTATCAACGACCACCTGGACTCGGGCTGTACACGCGGCGCCGCACAGCCAGACGCGGCTGCAGTCGGTAAAACACGCGCCAATACGACCAGTGTGGAGCAGCGAGAGGAGAGCATTGTACCTGCACCACACTTGGGCAAGCGAGCACGCGGCGTTGAAGAGCATCAGCAGAGACCGTTGCCACTGGCGCGTCCGACGCCCAGCGCTTCGTCGCAGCCATCCTGGCTCCAGCGTCAGCCGCCACCACCCTCCTCCCCCGTTTCAGGCTATACGGTGCACATGGCCCATGCGAAACACGAGACGAAAAGCGCCGGTCATGGTGCTGGAAGCACGGGTAGCGCCAGCAATGTCAAGCAACGCCCACCCGCTGAAGCTGCCATGCCGCTATCAGAGCGTCTGCGGCCACGTACGCTTGACGATCTGGTCGGACAACACGAATTGATTGGTCCTGGACGACTGCTACGCCAGCTTATTGAAGCGGACCGCATTCCGTAGGTAACATGCGAATGCTACTGTCGCACGCTTTACTTGACAAAAAAAACAGATCAATGATCCTTTGGGGACCACCTGGTACTGGCAAAACATCGATTGCAAGAGTAAGCTGGCTACATGGATGGTAGGCGACCTGGCGCTGACATGCTGTAGATTATTGCGGAGCACACACGATCGGCCTTTCGCGAACTAAGCGGTACCATGCACAATGCGGCAGACCTTCGGTAAGTTTGACATTCTGCCGAGAAGCTGGCTATACTATTAATGCTACCGCGCTAGAGCTGCGTTTGACCGAGCCAAGAACCAGTTGGCATTAACCGGCCAGCGGACTATCCTGTTTGTCGATGAAATGTACGTAAACGCCGTGTCCTGAGTGTATTCCAACATAAATGCTAAACATGCGCACGGAATGATCTTGCTAGTCATCGGTTAAATCGCGCTCAGCAAGATTTGTTTCTGCCCCACGTCGAGCGTGGCTCATTGGTCTTGATCGGCGCTACCACCGAGAACCCGTCGTTCCGCTTGTGTTCGGCATTGCTAAGTCGTTGCCGCGTGTTCACGCTGCAGCGGCTTGGTAAAGAAGATATTCGGCAAATTCTAGATCGTGGTGCACACATCCTTGCCCAAGATGCCAACTGCACGGTAGAGCAAGATGCGCTGGACCACCTGGCTCTCATGAGTGACGGCGACGGTGGGTCTACTGGGTCTTTTGCACAGGATGACCAAGCAACGATATGGCTGACAAGCTAAACGATGTCTGCAGCACGCGTGGCAGCACAGGCGCTACAGGTGGCCGCAAGCGCATGTACAGGCGGGCAGCTCACAAAGTCAGACGTGCAGGAGACATTCAAAAAGTCGCATCTTCTCTATGATCATGCCGGCGAAGAGCACTACAACCTTGCCTCGGCGCTGATCAAGAGCATGCGTGGCAGGTGGGTTTGATGGCGCGGCGACGAATAGACTGCATCTGCTAATCGCATGGTAAATCCAAGTGATGCCAACGCAGCCACCTACTGGATGGGTCGAATGCTGAGTAGTGGAGAAGATCCGCTGTTTATTGCACGGCGACTGCTGATCTTTGCGTCCGAGGATGTTGGTCTGGCCGACAACCATGCTCTGCCACTGGTGCGTATCCGTTTCAGCCTACGCAGCGTAGGGTAGCGCTCGCCTTGAACTAGGTGGCACTAATACGGTTGGCTCTACCAGGCAAGTGCCACAGTACAAGCGTGTCAGACGCTCGGCCGGCCCGAGTGTGACTACCCCCTTTTCCACTGCGCCATTTATTTAGCAGAGGCGCCCAAGAGCGTGCGGGTCAAGAAGGCGCTAATGACCGTGCGCGAGGCGGTCGAGTCGGAAGAGGCATGGCCTGTGCCACTTCACCTGCGCAATGCGCCTACGCTGCTGATGAAAGTAAGAAGCTGGTCTGCACGAGCGGTAGCGCTCCGATTCAGCGCTCACCATGCCACTGGCAATGACTCGTAGAATCTGGGCTATGGCACCGAATACAAGTATCCACCGGGTGAGTAGCGTGGGATGCAACGCCGTCCGTTCTCTCGGCACTACCACGCGTCGGTCTGGTTGGCATCGCTGACCCAGATGCATGGGTGCGTGCAGACTACAACTGGGAGGAAGAGCAATCCTACCTGCCCGAGCCGCTACTAGGGCGCCAGTTTGTAGAGCCACCTGCCGAAGCCGCGCCTTTCCGGCCCAATGCCGCGTCCGGCCGAGGTAGCAGCAACAGCGATGCCGGTGACCAGGACATGCCGGCACCGTGATGGCGTAACGTGGCGCGGCATAGCACAACGATCGCTGCGCCATAGACACGCATCCGCCATCGCTGCCAAGGGTACCGTGTATTTGCATCTAGCTTGGCGCTCGTCCGCCTTCTCGGCTGTGGGTAGACCATCGTATAAGCAGCAGCAGCAGCAGCAGCAACGGCAGCAGCCAAAGCTTGCATTGGCCAACCTTTTTCTGTATTGACGGCCTTGACACGACCACGCTAACGCCCATTTCAGGCAATGCTATTCCATCGCAATAAATGCGGCCAGACCAAGTGCAGGCGTGTCCGATCGGTTCGGCGGGTGAATGGGCGGACGGATGGCTCGCCCGTCGGCACTGGCCTATGGCGGTACAATGACCACATGCGCTGGCTGGTGGCACGCATGCAGGTCGGCCGTGGACGATGATACGCTGACCGCACATGCAGTCCTGTTGGCCGAATAGCATGGATGATGGCGTAGACAGCTGAGCTACCAGCTGAGCTTCAAATCTGCACGTACGCTGGGCCGTTCATGTACGTCCATGACCATCATTGCTGCTGCTGCTGCTGCTGCTATCGCCGCGCTCAAGTGACAGGGTGGTGCATGCTACACTTGCTAACCTGTGCCTTATTTCCTTTTATTGTCGCCGCCACATACGCTCGGTCTCTGTGCTGCGTACGCCGCTGCCTTTTTCTCCGCCTGCTTTACTTGCTGCCTACCGCTTTGGGCTTGCCGCGACTCCTCCAAACTATTCTCTCTCTTCTTCTCCCTCTTCCTTGACTGCACCTGCTCTTTTGCACGCACGGCGTCGCTTCATACCACGCCTGCCTTTTGTCGTTGGACGCTCGGCTATTCTCGCATATCAGCGCTGCTGCACTCGGTCGCACGCTTAACGGCCGCCGCCGCCGCCGCCTCCTTGTGTTCTACGTCGTCAGTGCCAGTGCTGCGCCTGCCGCTTCTACCTGCCCGTTACCAGCCTGAATCTGCCGCGGCCACCGGTTTGCCACGCTTTCTCTCACACCCACTCTCTTTCTCTTTCTCGTCCGGAACGAGCCTTTCCTGCGGACCTTGCAGAAGCCCAACCAGACGCTGCTCGTTTGCCAAAATGCCAATCTTTACCAGACTTCGCACGGCCATGCGCAAGTCATGGACCGCCGAAGAGGAGCTTCAGTATATTCGTGACACGCTTGCCCTGCCCGATACCGCTCACAATGTGCCCAAGCTCGTTTCGGTGCTTCAGCGTATTGCGGAGACGTATCACGCCCCGGCTACTGCTAAAGCCGAAACAGCCGCGGCCAAGCTGAGCCCGCCTGTCCATGCGCCAGAAGAGCTTGTAGAGCTGTCCATCGTTGACGCTGCTCTTTCCAGCCTGGTAAGTGCAAAGGCGGCAAGTGGCTGTCGCTGCGCCATGCAAAGCCGCTTGGACACTTACCCATGACGTCTGCCCTTTTTCTGCCTGTGCAGCTGCTGTCGCCGCACTATGCAGTGTCTGACGCTACCCTTGGTCTGCTGGAGCGTGTGCTGGCCACACGTCCTGCCGAACTGCTCTCCCATCTGCCTGCCTGTGCGCCAGCCCTGATGCAGCTGGCCGATCGGCTGCCCGAGGAAAGCGAAGACCGGCGTGCAGCACGTGCCATCGACATGGTTTACACGCTTCTACTGCAGCACGACGCAGTGGCGCTGATTCCATACATCAGGGCATCCTTGGACGCCGAGCGCTCCGACACTCAACTGGCTGCTGCCGAACTACTGGTGGTGGTGGTCGAGCACTTTGCTCCGGCCGATCTGGAAGACTACATCACGCCGCTGTCTGAAGCAGTAGGCATCTGCGCCTCGTCCGCTGAGCGCGACATGCAGCAGTGTGCCGTGCGCATCTACCTGCCATTCCTCAAAATCCCATCCGTCGACGTTAAAACGTAAGTAGGCCGTAGCATCATGTGCTTGGACTGTTTAGCTGATGGGCACGTAATGGCACTTTTGCCATGATGCAATGCTGGATCAGCTTCCAGAATAGCATTTCACGCGATGTGCAGCGTAATCTGAGTACCGCACTACGCGTCATGCTTGCCGAGCGCAAGTACGCCGAGCAGATGGCGGCTGTGACGCCTGGTGCTTCGCTGCGTGCACGTGCCTTTAGCGCGCCGCCTCCAATGCAGCATCAGGTTGGAAGCGCTGCAAAGGACGCGTCTACGCGCACCGTCAAGAAGGTTCGCAAGCGGGTTCACACGGTGAACACCAACCGCTCCAACTCGGCCAGTGTGTCCGACGAGGGCGCCGATGAGCTGGAACGGGCTGGATCACCTCGCATTTCAGTGCGCCTGAACGTGGCCGACGTGTTTGCCGATGAGGCGAACAATGAGCTCTCGCGCTTTATGGCCGATGACCAAGTTAAGGAGGATGGCGCAGATGACGACAAGGACACGCTAAGCACCGGAGATGGCGTGGTACGTAGCATAGTCCCTGATGGCGCCTTTTGTCATGGCAACTTATACGCGAGCATCTTGATACTCTGATCCGCTAATCTCAGGATTGGGACATACGCTCTGCGCCCGACACGTCTACTGCCCCTGCCAAGACGGTTAAATCGGCGGCCATACAGCGCTCCATCAGCCATGATCGCCTACCCCGAGCACGCATGGGCTCCTTGCGTGCTGGAGCGCAAAAGATTCGCCAGCAGGTTGCGGTAAGTGATTGAACAGATGAACTTGTCTATTCGTATGGAACACGCGGCTGTACAGGCGACTGACTGGCGCTTCTACCTATGCGACAGATCAAGTCCTGGTTCAGCATGCGCTCGCGAAAGCCATCCTCCGCCGTATAAGCACTTGCTATTGCGCCGACCTGCGCTTGTCGCCATCAGTGTAATCACCAAGTGGACTGCATACCTTTACGTTTGTTTCTCGCTTTCCTTGCCTGCGTCTTGCCTCTCCTTGCCTGCTGTGCCTCTTGGTTCTCCTAGCTAGCACTTTGCCTACCCATCTATCCACCACACTGCCGTCTGCGCTGCTGGTAGAGCACATGTGGACTGTGCCATGACGTGTCATTTCTTCAAGCCACACGCCATGGACCGCATCGCTTGCATCTCTACGCAGCAGCACACACCACGGCTGCCCCTAATCTGCGCTGTTTGGGTCGCATCCGACCGATACACGCTCCGCTTGCACACTGGCTGCCATCGTCCATGTCTTTTTGGTAACGCTACCTGCTATTCCTATCCACCAAGCTTCTCTGCGTGCCCACACGCGCTCACTCATGGCCCCGATGCTATCTGATATTCACATCTTTATATTGACATGCATTTCCACCAATATGCTGTGATTTCTACATGAACAGCACATGCGCACACACACGCGAGAGAGAGAGAGCACGGTTCATACACATATTTACTAGGAATAGGATGATGCTCAGCGCGGCGACCGTGCGCACGCAAATGCAGAAACGAGAGCGCGTTGCGCACACACACAAAAGGCGTCGCCAGAGAAAGACCAGCTGTCACTAGGTGGCAAAACGAGCATCTACACATGGGGAGAAAGGACCTTACGGTGGCCAGACCACCGCCGGAGATAGAGAACGATATTACGAAGAGTGGCGATGGCAACAGCCGACGTAGGTTGCTGCACGAGCAGCTCAAAGAGCAGCGGCAGGGATTACATGATGATCTGCGGCTCGGTAATGCAAGTGTTGATGCTCTTGTGCGGCAGCACGGAGCCGCCGTTGATGTAGATTTCGTCCGCAACGTTTACATCGTCGCCAAGCACGGTGACACCCTCGAGACGCGCCTATAGGTGCAGGACAACCGCGTGAGTCGTTGCGTAAAGGTGCCACACAGCTAGGCGGTACTACTTACCCAACGGCCTACGGTCGAGTGCCAGCCGACAATCGAGTTTTTCACCCAAGCATGGTCCTTGACGCGTGCACCCGAGAGCACCACGCAGCGCTGCAGACGCACGCCATCACCAACCACAACACCTGGACCAATGGTCACATTGGGGCCAATCTTGCAGTTGGCACCAATTTTGGCGGTGGGATCCACCAGCACATTGCCGACATTCACGTACGACGCATCCTTGCTCGACGTGAGCAGCTCCGGCTGGCGCTTGGCCACCGAGCTCAGGTAGAGGCAGGTGCCGGTAAGGAAATCCTTGGGCTGGCCCACGTCCATCCAGAAGCCCTCCAGGTCAAACGAGTGCAGATGCGAATCGGCTGCCATGGGCGGAAACACCTCCTTTTCAATCGAGGTGGGGCGCAGCTGTGATAGCGGCAAAGTTAGCCTATGAGCGCGACAAGTGCAGCACTTTTGCCACGCTGCTTACCTCAATGCGATCCAGCATGCTAGGGTTCAGAATGTAGATGCCAGCGTTGATGCGGTTGCCCACAAACACCTTGGGCTTTTCGACGAAGCGATCGATGCGCGTCGAGCCTGGCTGGGTCACGACCACACCATACTTGGACGGCTCTTCCACCTTGGTGACCTAGCAGCGCGGATCGGCCATAGCACGCTCAGCATGCCGGTCTGCAGCATCGCACTGCACTCTCCTTCCCGCCACCTACCACAATGGTGCCTTCACGGCCATGGGCACGATGAAAATCGCGCAGCTGCTCAAACGGAAAGTCGCAGATAACATCGCTGTTGAGAACAAAGAAGGGACTGTCGTCCTGCGCAAGAACTTGGCGCGCCAACGCCAGCGGACCCGCTGCATACCACCGACACGTTAGCCAACTGCGTCCACCCTTTCACACAGGCGCACGCGCTTACCCGTGCCAAGCGGCTCAGTCTCTACGGAAAAGGTGATCTTGACGCCAAACTCCTTTTCGTACTTTTCCAACACCGCGACCATCACCTCGGGGCGGTAGTTGACAGCCAGCACAATGTGCGTTACGCCAGCCTGTAGGTATGGTATCAGGTTAGCGTTGGCCGCTAGAGTAGCACCGGTTGCGCCAGCCCTACCTTGACCAGCGCCTCAATCTGATGGAGAATCATGGGCTTGTTGGCAAACTCCACCAGCGGCTTGGGCAGCGTGAGGGTTAGCGGCCGCAGACGCGTGCCAAAACCTAGACGCAGGTCATGTTAAGCACTGCGCTGGCGTCATCCTGCGCCACATGCATACACTCACCGCCGACAAGAATAAGGGCCTTCATGGCTAATAAGCGTGCAATAGCAGGGTAGGTGCCGAGTGTGCAATGTGAATGAGAAGAACGATGCGCGAGATGAAGCGAGGGCATGAATGAGGGTCGACGTGTCGACAGCGCGGACGAGCGGCTTCTTAAGCCATTCGGAGCCCCCCAAACCCACACCAAATACCGATCAGCTGTAGGCAAGGGATGTCCGCCGAAACAAGTATGTGGCACTCGAGTAGCAACGACTGCCGCCACGATCCACCGCCGCATCTTTGGGCTGGCCGCATGCCTGTTGTCCACGTAGTAGCAAACATATCTGCACGGCGCACCTATCAATGCAACGTGTTATCGCTGTGCCAGTCGCCCTGGCCGTCGTCTAGGCGGTTGGCGTAGGGTACACCATCCGCCATCGTGGCCACAAGATGGGCCTGCTTGCGAAGCTGGCGATAACCGCTGCGCCAGACAGTGGGCGGATATGCATAGCGGCATGACGAAAGCGGCAGCCGGCCCGTGGGTGAAAGTGTCGGTTGCATGGCCTGCGTGGCTGCAGTGCTAAATTAAGCCGACGCATCGGGGCCTGTTCACCGCCAGCGTATATGCCACCAACGGACACGTCCATTGCCGCCGCCCCTTCAGCTCAGGCGGGCATTTGTCCGCTTTTAGTACGGGGCCCAAGCTGCCGCAAATCCAGCTTTAGATGCGCCCGGCATGGACGACAACGCTGGCGGTCTCCTGGACGCTAGTTCCAAGCTAGAAGCTATCGGGTCCCAATGTCGCACGATCCGACACCGCGTCTCCCCGCATTCACGGGCGCTCGCACGCTGCCCCTACAAGCTAGACAAGCGGACAGATGGACAGGCAGATGGACGGTGGCGGTTGCAGGCGCAAAAATGGTGGGATGAATCATCATCTCGCCATTCCGCCCGCTCTGCGCAACAAGCGCTGTCACCATGCTGCCAAGCGTCACGGTGAGTGCCACGTCAATCTGGATGGTGTCGGTCGCATTGTATGGTGAGAGCATTGCTAAACAATCACACGCAGCGGTGGTCTATTCGTGTTGCAATGGCATGCTAGGGATCAAATCACACGTCTGGCCACGTCACGAGTGGGTTTGCACGGCACGTACGGGCAGAAAACGGTGCATGCCCTTTGTAGGGAGGGGGCATCACGTCGGCAAACACTGCCTCGTTAGTTGCCCAAGTCTACACTTGCGACAGAACAGAGCAACAGATGCAGCACATTGGTTCATTCATGGCTGGACCATTGGCGGGTCTCCAATCCAAATTTCGACATGGTACCACACATTGTCTCCTTGATTTTGATGAACCACTCTCCCCTGCAGCACCGCATGGCCTCTGACTGCTCGTATCCTGTCCAGCTACGCTCTTGCAAAAGGAGCCAGGGCTTGGCCGGGAATTGAACCCGGGACCTCTCGCACCCAAAGCGAGAATCATACCACTAGACCACCAAGCCGCTGCGTAAGTCTACCCGGGAGAAGCGCTTTTGGGCGTTGCAGATGTTGTATAAAAGTGGGTTGTGCTAATCACGGTTTGAATCAGATTTGGCCAAAGGCTCATTCGTCCGTGCCCAAGGTTTACTGGCGGCAATGTTGCCTTGCATGCGGTGCATTCAGCCTTGCTTGCGTTTAAGATAGCGCGCTCTTGCCGCCTCGATTGCATCTGCACGTCGCTTTCTATCTTGTTGCTGTGTATCGGGCTGGTCTACGTGCTGGCTGGCATTTGCTGACCGAGTTTCTGCGCCAGTAGGCAAGGTTGTCGGGGGTGGCGCTTCCACTAGCACCTGCACAGGAGCACGACCCAGCAGCCGGCCAATGTCCACGCCTTCAAGGCTAGGGCAGCCTCGAATCCAGTCGGGATCCATGTAGCTGCACACATTCATCGTAGGCTGGCCGGTCAGTGTGACCGAGTGGAATACCACCCATTCCAGATGTGCCAGCCGTGACGACGATTGCTTTAGCTTGCCCGCCAACGCAGAGGTTGGATTGAGAAACAGCGCCAATGGCGAGCGACCACCCTGCGTTGCATCATTATCGGATAGCAATGCTGACGAACGATAATGGTAAAAGCACGGCGACCAGGCATTCTGTCGTTTGGCAACGTTCATATGATACGCCGTACAGATGGCACGCAATATCGGCATGGCCTGTATAACGTGGTTAAAGGTTAGCTTACTGCAATGATCGCATGGCCACCACTATGCGCGCGCTTGCCTGGAGCTGACCATCACCGGCATCTTCCGATCCATCGCCTTTCTTTGCACCGTCAGAGGATGGATTCGGCGTGCCTAAACGCTGTATATTGTCCCGTAGCTGATCATAAATGCCGCGCGCTGATCGCATCGCTTGTGTCCGGAGATAATGATCGCAGCACCAGGAATGAGAAAAGCCCGCGGCGCGCCACTTTAGGAATACGCTGATCAGGGTGCAATGGTCGCCACTAGCATGATAAAAGGCACGGTGGGCTTCGATGGCCTTTTCACGCTTTGCTTCATCGCGTGGCTGCATAAACACACCCTCTACCGACAGCATCGCCGCCAACATGACCATCTCACGACTGCAGTTGAATTCACGTGAAGCAGCAATCAGCGCCCGCGACAAATAGGGCGACACCGGCAGCGCGGCCATGTCGCGGCCTGTCTCTGTCAGCTGGCCGTCCAATGTCAATGCGTCCAGTAGATACAACTGCTTGATGGCATTGATCATCAGTGCCGTATCGGGCGGATCCAGAAACTCAAAGTCCAGCACGTCGTCGATGCCTACACGTTTCATGTGCAGCGTCACGCCCAAGAGATTGCTGCGCTGAATTTCAGGAACGGTTTCGCGATCCATTTCTTCAAAATCTTCCTTGCAATAGATGCGATAGCATTTACCTCCCAGTGTTCTAGCCTCGGCAGCAGCGACGACAATGACCGTCAGCTGTGATGTGATACAGAACTGGCATATACAATCGGCTCTACACGCTGTTCAGCCTACCTGCCAGCACGTCCTGCACGCTGAAGTGCTGCAGCCTGGCTAATCTGAACGGTGAGCAGTGCGTCCATGCCAACGCGTGGATCATACACCTTTTGCTTGACAAAACCGCAATCGACCACATAGCTAGCACGTATTAGACGACAGGTATGGTGGTGGTGTCGGGTGTGCGCTTGTAATGGCACCTACCGAATACCAGGTATGGTAACCGAAGTCTGTAAAGCATAGTACCGTTACGCATAAGTAACGGGTGCAGCTCTGCGTGCGCTCAATAGGCATACCTGAGCAATGTTGGTTGCCACAATCACTTTCCGCGTGTCACGCGGTGCCCGCTCAAAGATCGACGCCTGTTCATACGAGTCCATGGTCGAGTAAAGCGGATACACGACCATATCCATGGGCGACACTTGATCGTCGCCATTGCCCTCACGGTGTTTTCTGACGTCTTTGTGTGCTGCTGCACGCAGCTCAGAGCATGCTTGCTCCACCTCTTGTTTGCCTGTAAGAAAAAGCAGCATATCGCCAGCCGGTTCTTGGTGGTGTACGTGCAACGCTGTATCCACCACATGCTGAACATGCGCCGATTTAAGATGCTTGAGTCGTGCTGAACGATGATGCAAGATTTCCACCGGATATACACGACCAGGAATGCTGAAGATGGGACATGCATCGAAAAAGTCGGAAAACTTTTCAACCTGTTGGCAATAGATTAGCCTATGCTGCAGCCATTACACTGCCATGTACTGGAAAGCAGCGTTACGTACATTTAACGTGGCCGACATGACGAGCACGCGCAGCTCTGGTCGTCGGCGTCGTGCACGCTTCAGCAAACCTAGCAGCATATCCGTGTCCAGCGATCGCTCGTGCGCCTCGTCTACAATAACCAGTTGATAGCGTCGCAGATCCGGATCGCTCATAGTCTCGCGCAGCAGCACACCGTCGGTCATGTAGCGCAGGCGTGTGCGTGGCGTGCTTCGATCGTCGAAGCGGATGGTGTAGCCCACCCGACTGCCGCCCAGCTCTACGCGCTGCTCCTTGGCCACTCGGTTCGCTACCGAGGTGGCTGCGATACGCCTGTTTGCAAGGTGCAGTGCGCCGCCCGTTCGTCAGCACTGACAAGTGAGCGATAGACGCTGCTCTAGCTATTCCTACCGCGGCTGCGTGACGGCAATGTGCCACTCTTCTGGAAATGCCTCGAGAACATACTGCGGAATCTGCGTCGTCTTGCCCGAGCCTAGCTGACGACAATAACGTTGCATCAGCTATGCGTGCGTACATCGCAGACCGCTTGTTGGCGCAATGACCTGCCGGTTTCTCCAACCACCACGAGGACCGGGTGCTTTTGAACCGCCGCCACCAGCTCTTCGCGTAGCGGATAGACCGGCAGTGCACGGCGGGCGTCCTCGATACGCGAGGCGGACATGATGCGCGTGTGTAAAGGTGAGTAACGTTGCAGCAGTGACCAGCACACGACAGCGACGCATCTTTTTCGCGGCTTTTTCACCTTGTTTCTCGTAGCCATTGCTGCCATCACTGTTACGACGGCTGTACTCGCTACTACAGCAGCATAGACACGGTAGTTACCGGCGCACAGACTGCCAAAAGCATGACCAAGGAAACAACGGCCACTCGGCTGGGCAAGCGCGCCAGTGAGGGGAATCCAGCACCACCGGCGAAGCGCCGTCCAGCCGGCAGAACATGCGGCAACCAGGTGCAGCCGGCTGCCGGTGCGCCCACGCAAACTACCATGCCGAGTACCTACGCATATACGCCGCAGCCAGAAGGCACGCTGAAAATTGTTTCATGGAATATATGCTCCATGAACGCGTCTGTGAAAAAGGGCATGGAAGCGTATGTATGCGCCGAGCAGCCCGATATTATCTGCTTGCAGGAAACAAAGCTCCAAAAGGCGCCGGCGTCGCTGGCTGCAGCAGGACTGGGCATGCTTGACTACCCGTATACTTACTACGCATGTAGCACGGTGCAGAAAGGCTACTGTAAGTATAGCGACTGTATGCAGACGAGAGAAACCGCAGACTGACCCTTTGCGCGATAGCGGGCACGGCTGTATTCTCGCGCGTCAAGCCGCTGGCCGCTACTTATGGACTGACGGATACCGCCGAGGCTGGCTGCACTGAGGGCCGCACGATTACGCTCGAATTCGATACCTACTTTCTGGTGGCATGCTATGTCCCCAACGCGGGCAATAAGCTGGTGCGCCTATCACGACGCCAGCAGTGGGATCGCGAGATGCGCGCCTATCTGCGCCGACTGGAACAGCGCAAACCCGTTGTCTGGTGTGGCGACTTGAACGTGTCGCACGCTGAAATTGATCTGGCACGTCCAGACTCGAACCATCGGTAGGCCGACCAACAGAGCGATGGCCGCTATGAATGCAGGCTAACAGCACTGTGTAAATGATGCAGCACGGCTGGCTTTACCGACGAGGAGCGAGAGGGCTTTAGTGATATTCTTGGAGCGAATGACGCTGGCGAAGCCACCATGATTGATACCTGGCGACACTTGCATCCTGACGAGCGGCGTTACTCGTACTTTTCATTCCGTTTTGGTTGTCGACCAAAGTATCTTGGCTGGCGACTGGACTACTTTGTGGTGAGCGCATCGCTTCTGCCGCGCGTGCTTGCCTCGGAGATTCGCGACGAGGTGTACGGCGCCAGCGATCACGTACCCATTATGCTGCTGCTGGACAGCAAAGACTGGAACCTTTCCGTTGCCAAGACAGCGGTAGCAGCCGATGCCGCAGCTGCCAGTGCCACAGAGACTACTGCTGCGCCAGTCCAAGAAAAGCCTGCCAGCGCTAAGCCGCGTGCTACTGCACTTACCAGTTGGCTGAAGCGTGCCACGCCCAAGCCGTAGTTGATACTCGTGCGCGTCAATTTGGGTGTAATGGTGCCTGCGTATGCTAAGCAAACTTTATTGTTATGATAGGCGGTGGCATTTCAGTGAACATTAAGCACACGGTGTCCTGGCAGGACTAGCCTACGCAGCCGCTCGCTTGTCGGTACACTGCGTCAACGACGAGGTGCCCTGTTGATGCGCAATAGTCTAGGAAGAGTGAGCGTCCCCCGTTGGCTGCTGTAGTCTGCATAGCAACTGGCACTTACCGCGCGCGATACACGCACAACCATTGGAAACGTGCCGATGTCGGTAGCGGTGTTCTCGTCAGTCTCGATGGAAACGCCATTCATGGCTGTAGAATAGACGAAGCGCTCGGTAACGCGCTCTGCCAGGTTGCGTCGGCCTAGTTCAGTCCGGTAGGCTGCCAAAGCACCCTCGTTGTTGTCGGTGAATTCCACGATAAAAACGCTGCTCATGACGGTGGCAAGGAGCGACGGGACCAGAAGCATAGCGGGAAAGGATAGCGAGGACAACGTAGGCGGCACGAGGCCATGCAGGGTTGACCGGACTGCTGTCAAAGAGACTCTGGCGCAACCGGATTGAGACGATATTGGTGCAGGGCATGTGCACGCTGGAGAGCTATGCAAGCAAGCTGCATGCTGCCAACAGCAAGCATGCAGACACTTGAATGTCGCCGGTTGAGCGCAAGAGACATGGCAACGATAGGTGCAACGTGTGCTTTTCGATAATACTGCTAATCCACCGATACCAACCAATGCTGAGCCACGCGGTGACATCTACGGCCGCGGTGGAATGCACTGCAGCGCCGACGACCCATGGTGCATATGCCATCCAGCTATGGACTCAGCGGGCGACTATCTCGGCGCGCAGCGTTCCTGGCACTTGCCAGCATCTAGCACTGGCACCAATAGACGTGTTGTTGCGCTGTAGGTTGCTGAGCTGGAAGCCACGCGCCTCGCACAAAGTGATGGCCGTTGCTTGTGCATATTTGCATGTTATATTGCAGCAGTCGGCAGAACAAGTCACGCAGCTCGTCCTTTAATGCTGCAATTCTGACAGTGCTACTTTTGCACGCCCCGCCTATTCCAGCGCATCCATAAGTAATCTATCATTTCGTCTTTTATTTATTTGCAGGCTGCAAGGACATGCTCGGTCACCTGCCTCCTGACATTGCATCGCGCGCTATCCTTCACCGACGGTCGCTGCCTCGGCCCACGAACCAGTCATCGGATATTCCGGGAGATTGGGCCAACTTGCGTGCATCAGTGGTGCTGGTGCAACTGGCAGTGCTGCTTTCGACGATACTGCTGGTATACAGCATATCTACCTTGGCGCGCGCATGTGCACTGCTAGCCCAAGCACGCAAGCAGTCCTACTGGCTGAGTACAGCGCAGGCTACTGCCACGGTGGTCTACAGCTTGGTCACGCTGCTGGCACATCTTGAGCTTTACGGGTGGGGATTAGGCGTCAGCTGCGCCATCATGATACGCAGTTCGGTCACGCTCAACAACGTGGCCGATGCTATCGCGGGCATCATGCTTACGCTCAAGGCCTACTATTCAAGCGGGCGATCGCGTGCTGTCTTGTACATTGGCCTGATGCTAGTCACCCTTCATCTGCCCTACGCTGCCTTTATTCTGCTGACTACAACGCCCACCATATCGCCAGGCCACTCTGGCTGCACGCTCGACTATACGCTGCTGATAGTGTTGATGAAGCCCATTATTTGTCTGCTTGGTAATGGCTTTATCACCGCCTGTTTTGTACATGTGATACAGCAATATGCGCGCCATGGAGATACGTATGTCTTTACAGTGCTACGCCGTGAGGGCCTTACCTACTTTTTTCTGGCTGGCATGATCAACGCTGTATGTGCCATGCTCGTCATCTGGGCGCCACTCGGACCCGACTCGGTTGTCTTTTACGCCATCGACTGTAGGTAACGGCGGGACAGAGGGCAACAGTATCGGTTTCTAGCTGCTGATCCTAAATGCCAGCATGCCTTGTAGGGCGTCTGGTCGTAAAGCAACTGGAGCAGGCGCGCCGCCTGGGCCAGGCTGTAAGCGGCGTAGACTCTCCGTCCACTCAGTCTCCACCCGCGCTATCGCCATCGTTTCTATCGCGTGTCCGACAATCCTACACGTTACGTGCCGGTCGCCCAGCTGGCGGTGAGGATGACGTGGCGCTTACGTCGGCCGCTGCCGTGTCGTGCGTCGACTGTGGACTTGAACACGGGCAGTATGGCAGGCACGTTGCGTCGACGCATCTGTCCTTTGGCAGCGGCGATCCGTATCTGCTGCAAAGCACTACTAGCAATACGCAGTTTACACGGTAGTTCCTCGCACACGCTGACTCGCTATTCTAGCGGCAACAAACACTCTATTTATGCGGTACCGCCATGTTACTGGAGAACATATGGAGTGGTTAGGCGAAGGAGCAGTGCGGAGTGGTCCAGACTAAAGCCGTGATGTCGGCTCGTTCCTTGCATTGTCTGCCGCGCTGCGACCAGTGTAGTTGCCAAGTCATTCGATGCCGTGCTCCTCCAGCCAGGCAATGGCGTCCAGAGCCGACATGCAGCCCGAGCTGTATGTGCACGCGAACGGTTAGCGGCAAGCGCATGTGTACTCTCCCGTTCTCCACGCGTTGACCTACCCGGCCGCGGTAATGGCCTGGCGATAGCGCCTGTCCTGCACGTCGCCAGCGGCAAACACACCCGACACGTTGGTCTTGGAAGAGCCCGGGACCACCTTGAGGTAGCCGTCGGCATCCACGTCCAGCTGGCCGCCCAGGAACGACGTGTTGGGCACGTGGCCAATGGCGTAGAAGAGACCGCTGACCTGGAGCGCGCTGGCCTCCTCCGTCTTGGTGCTCTTGAGCGCAAGCTCGCTAAGCAGCTTGCCGTCACCCTTGGTCTCGGTGGCCACGGTATTCCAGTGCACCTGCACCTTGGGATGCTTGAGCAGGCGGTCGCCCATCACCTTGGAGGCCCGCAGTTTGTCGCGACGCACAAGCACGTGCACCTTGGACGCGTACTTGGTGAGGTAGATGGCCTCCTCGGCCGCCGAGTCGCCGCCGCCGATAACGGCCAGTTCCTTGTTGCGGAAGATGGGTGCGGCGCCATCGCACACCGCGCACGCCGAGATGCCGCGCTGCCAGTACGTCTCCTCGCCCGGCAGGTTCATGCGGCGGGCGGTAGCACCCGTAGCGACAATCAGAGCATCGGCCGTATCAGGCTCGGCAGACTCGGCACCCTCGCGCCACAGCTTGAACGGACGCGCACTCAGGTCCACCTTGCTGATGGTCTCGGTGATGATGGTAGTGCCGAAGCGCTCAGACTGCTCGCGGAACTTGTCCATCATATCCGGGCCTAATGGTCGCGTTGGCGCAGCGTAAGCTAGCGTTGTCGCGCAATAGCCGCGGTACACTGCGCGCTACCCACCCGAAATGCCCTCTGGGAAGCCCGGAAAATTCTCCACATCGGTGGTGGTGGTCAACTGGCCACCTGGCGCCACGCCTAACGGGACAGGCACGCTCGTTCGTTAGTAAGCGGTTTGCGTGGCGGTTACACACGGTCCATGTACTTGCCGCCGGCCATGAAGCCTTCAAAGAGCGTCGGGCTCAGGTTAGCGCGCGCGCAGTAAATGGCGGCAGTATGGCCGGCTGGGCCGGAGCCGATGATGGCCTGGCAGCGATCGCGGCCGTGAAACCAGAGCGAGTGAGTGACGCGTGTTATTTTCGCCAGACACCGACGACGCCTACCACTTTGGTGTGCATAGTGCGAGTGTACGGCGGACGACAGACAGAGCGAGCAGCTAAACGGGCAAGAACAGGGCGGAAAGAGCTGTGACGAGCGAGGAAGGTCATGGAAACGAGCTTACGCAGGGCCTCGCGTGGCTCTAGTCGCGGCGCCTGGGCTTTTACGAGTTTTCGCTAGGTGCGGGCATAAACGGCCGACACGTATTTCGTCATCCGCGTTTTCCCGCAAATCACGTGAAGACATCGACGATATAGTTGGCGCGGGCGTCGGTGCTGCCGCGGCTGCTTCTCAACCTAGTCACCCGCTACCTTCACTCCGTCTCTCAATACCACCGCTCCACACGCGACTCTAGGTAGAGCACACGCGATAGCACCGGGGCCGTTTGCTGCCGCGTGCTTATCAGCCGCGACTTTCTGCGTAGGCAAGCCATGAACTCTGGAAAGCCCCAGTCTCAGCAGGCCAAAGCGGCCAACGGCCGCAGCGCGTCTGGCTTCACCCTCAAGGAGAAGCAGACTGGCCGCTCCTGGGAGCTTGACGCTCCTGGCACTGACCAGCGGCCTGTAACTTTTGCCGTTGTTCCTGGCGGGTGAGCAGCAGGACGCGCCAGACACATCCAGGCGCGTACACGGCGCTAACTTTGTCGCAGCAATGATCCGCAGTCGCTAACGGTGCTGGATAACCGCACCAACAAGATCTACACCGTGCCCATCGTCAACAACACCATCTCGGCGCTCAAGTTTAAGGAAATGGTGGCGGATCCACGCCCGGATGCGCGCCCAGAAGACGAGAGCGACCAAGGCCTACGGTGAGCGCAACGGCACGGCAGCGTGCAGGCTGGGCATCCATCAGCAGACATGGGACTTACTTCCCCGCAAACATTGCATTGGGGATGTTGTTTCCTTTTGCGTACGCGTTCGCATACATGGACACCGACGCTAGCGTCTATGATCCCGGTAAGCACGACAAATGCGGATAGGCGTACATTGTACGCGTGTAATACTCATGCATGTCCGTGACCACGCGACACCGGCCCTGCGTGCCACTGTAGCCTTTCAAAATACGGCGGTGGCAAAGTCCAAGATCACCTACATTGACGGCGACAACGGCATCCTGCGCTACCGGTACGCGCACAGACGGAATGTCGGTGTGTGTGAGAAGTAGGGGACTAACGCAGAGCGTCATGCTCCCACGACAGCGGCTATCCAATTGAGGAGCTTGCGGAAAAGTCCAACTTTTTGGAGGTCTCTTATCTGCTGATCTATGGCGAGCTGCCTTCCAAGGTGTGTTGCGCGAAGCGGAATTGCACTGGCCAATGGCGGCTTGTCTGAGCGTCGGGTATTAACGGGCGCGTATTCGCGCGGTGTGCTACAGGAGCAATTCACCCACTTTGCGCACGAAGTGATGCACCACACTTTCTTGCACGTCAAGGTCACGGAGCTGATGAGCAGCTTCAACTATGACGCTCACCCAATGGGCATGTTCATTAGGTGCGTCATGCGAGTGCGCCACATCATGTGCCAGCCGTCGGCTTACGTTGGCCTGCTTTCATCACGTGCAGCGGTCTGGCGGCCATGTCCACCTTCCATCCGGAGGCAAATCCCGCGCTCAACGTGAGTATATGTGCTTTGCATAGGGTGCTCTATATGGTGCTGCTAACGCATCGGCCACGTCATCACAGAGCTCCGACATGTACGTTCGCGATGAGCGCATCCGCAACAAGCAGATCCTGCGTCTGCTTGGCAAAGTGCCCACGTTGGCTGCGGTGGCCTATCGTCACCGCATTGGCCGGTATGTCACAGGTTGTCGTGTACTTGGATTAGTGTTCTAGTCGGCTGACCACTGCTACAGCGCGTTCAACACGCCGCAAAAGGGCCTTTCGTATACGGAAAACTTTCTGTACATGATGGACCACCTTTCCGAGGCCAACTACCGTCCAAACCCCAAGCTGGCGCATGCTCTGGATGTGCTCTTTATTCTCCATGTAAGTGGCCAACAACGGTTGGGTACTTGGTACCATGGCTACAGTACTTATGGACACATGTTGTAGGCGGACCACGAGCTGAACTGTTCCACAGCAGCGATGCGCCATATCGGCTCTAGCCGTGTGGATCCGTACAGGTAGGTGACGTGTTAGACGGTGTTCACTGTTCGCCGACACATGTTGACCTCATCCTTGGCTGTTAGCGCCATTGCCGGTGCAAGCTCGGCGCTCTATGGGCCGCTGCACGGCGGTGCCAACGAGGTATGTGCTGAACGGCAGTGATATCGCCGACGACAAGCACATGAGCTCACGCACGGCGTGCATGCGCTCGGTCACACCAGGCGGTGCTGCGAATGCTTGAGGAGATCAAGACGGCCGATGCAGTGCCCGGCTTTTTGGAGCAGGTGAAGCAGCGCAAGAAGAAGCTGATGGGCTTTGGCCATCGTGTCTACAAAAACTACGATCCGCGTGCCAAGATCATCCGCCAGATCGCCTACGAGGTGCGCTCGCTTGGGGATGCGATGCTTTGACAGTCGATCTCTTACCATGGTGTTGCCAGGTGTTTGAGATTTGCGGTAATGAGCCGCTGATTGAGGTGGCTATTGAGCTGGAGCGTGCTGCGCTGGCCGACGAGTACTTTGTCAAGCGCAGGCTGTACCCCAACGTCGATTTCTACTCTGGCCTCATCTACAAGGGTAAGTGGCTGCTGATCGAGCGCGCTCGCAATGGGCGCATATGCTCACCGGCTATACGCGCCAACCTCCGCTTTTGTCGCTGCTTAGCCATGGGATTCCCGACCGACTTTTTCCCTGTCCTTTTCGGTAGGCGCTGCGCTGCTTTGGGTGGATGCCCATGTTTTTCCGTACTTACCGTGTCGCCCCCTTAGCTATTCCGCGCGTTGCTGGCTGGCTGGCCCACTGGGTGGAAGCATGCAAGGATCCAGACACCAAGATCTGGCGCCCACGTCAGGTATACGAAGGCGAAGGCAAGCGCGGCTACGTGCCGATCGAGCATCGCAACCAAGCTGCCGACGCTGGCTTTGTCCAAAGCACGCCGCGAGTAAGTGAAAACCAATATATTGTTGCGAGTACCGCGGGATATGCCGTTGCAGCCGCTCTGCTCACGCACTTTTGCATCATTTGATCTCGATAGAACCCATTCAGCAAGCGCAGCACGGTGGCTAGCTATGATAATGAGCCGACTGATGTCCGTGCCAAAATCTAGCATGCGTGCAGCGTACGTGCCCATTTACACCTGCAAACTGCGTCATGCACAATGTCAATATAATCTACGCCCGCTAGCCGGTGGTATAAGCAGCGGGCCAGGCACATGCCGACATGTTCCCGGGCCGTTTCCCCATCTGAGCGCTTAGTGAATGGATCTGGTGCGCTTGGCAACGTCTATCGCAGGGCGCAGCCCGTTCCCCACGTCCTGTTCCTGTGGCTCAGCCATGCGACTCGTTCGAAGTTTGATCAATTCTGCCCGTATATGGCGTTAGTGAGCGTGTTGGCACAGAAAGCGAACAGCATCTCGATCCGTGCACGTACCGCGATCCAGCGCTAGCTCAATCATGCATCGATTCTGTAGTAGCGCCAGCAGCGGCCAGGTGGACTGTTCGCCCTTCAGGATCCAGTGATACAGGAGCGAGCTCGTTGGATTGGAGATGAGCATGTTAAAGTCCTGCATACGACAGTGCGGTCGTTAGCCATTTTTGCCGATGCAGTGTGGGCCTCGGTACAGCCTACTTTTGCCGAAAGTCTAGGGGAGATGGTAACGTTGCCGGACACACCCTCCACCGTTATGCCACGTGCCAGCTTAGGAAGAAGATTCATGTGGTCTAGCTATTATGGCCATCATGGTGTAAGCTGGCGCCAAGGGCCGTAGACGTGTATGCTGGCCGTCATACCTGGTGTGCGCGATGCTTCAACTCGGAGCCCAAAAGATTGCGCAGCTTTACCGAAATGGAGTTTGTGTGTGTGCTCATGCCCTTTGAGACGAACGGAGCAATAAACGGATTGGCCTGGCTAACGATGAAATGATTGACGTTGAACAGCTCCGTCATCCGCGTAAGAGGCAGTTCATCGCTGCCGAGGATAGCACAGCACACCAGCAGGGTTAGCCAAGTTGGCGATGTTGCCGTGTATCATGACGCTACCACCTACTTTTCGCTAGGACCAGACTCGCCCCATTTGATCGCTGCCATGGTACATACACTCAACATTAGACAACAATGTTAGAGGACACACAGCATCGACGCTGTCACCTACAGGCCGGTGTCCAGGGCACGATGTTTCCGTGAACATCCTTGGCTAGCAAATCCGCCGTCTCGTAGAGGCCAACCATGGCAGCCGACGCACAAGCTGCACTCCAGATGAGCTATGAAACGGCAACGAACGATGTTTAACCAAAGCATGGTGTAACGGTGAAGTCGCTGCTAGTACGCACTACATTGGGCGCTGTCAGATGATTAAGCAGCTGCGGCACTTCAAGCTTTCGCGTTGATGATACGGTGATGTTGAGAATACGCTTGGTGCGTGCATAGGCTTCCTACACGATAGTGGCATGTCAGCAAGTGTGATCGCCGCTATACGCCATCAATCATTGTCTACAACTTGCCTCAAAGGTAATGTCGCCGACGTTGCTGCGAACACAATTCTCAAGAACGCGTACATCCATGAGATAGCCTGCAGACGGCCTGGTAAGCATTGGCCAGGCGATCATTCTGCCAGTGTTTTGTTCTTGGCCGTCTTACCGTGCTTTATGAGTCGGGATAGCTTGCGCTTCAAACTACCCTTGGAGCCAACGCGTCTAAACGCTTCGAGATTGATGCCGCCTGGGAGAAAGATATCCTGCATGCGCCATCATTAGACAAGCGTCAGCGAACAGACGGGCGACGATGCTTGCCGGTAACTCTTCGTCCGTGTGGATGCAGATCAGACTGGCAATCAGTGCGCCAACAGAACTGCCACAGATGATGCGCGGTAGCAGCCCTTGCTCGTTTAGTGTCTTGACCACCCCCAGGTGATACAGGCCTGAGGGACGGGGCGGCAGTCAGTTGCCGGCACCTGCGTCATGCATGCTTCGCTTGCCTTACCAAAGGTAGAGCCACCGTGAAGCACCAGCGCCGAACGGCCAAAACACTGCCGCGTGTCGCGGAAAAACTCGGCCTTTTGCTGATAGGTGAGCAGCGTGTCTGGCGCCTCGTTGACCATCTCCAGCAGCTTGACGACTGTGCTCGTGTATTCTTCAATAAGATGCTTGGTGCTGGAGCGTGCATGAGCGCTACGCAGCCGACTACCCGTCCAGATCATGCGCTCACCCTGTGTACGCATGACCAAACAGGCCTGCCTCATTCATTCCGGCCAAATTGCGGATTAAACCTAGCGACTCGGCCACATGGAATCAGCAGCGGTTGATACGCCGATGCCTCCACTTTATCGGCTCACCAGAGCGTAGGAGATAGATGGCCGCCTGAGCATCTTGATTGTCGAGTGCATCGCGAAGTTGCTGTACACGCGAAGCCACAAAGTGGTGATCATAATGACGCGACACCGGGTTGGCTCTCCACGCATCATTCCCTAGCGTAGCAAACAACGTTGAGCCACACGCGCGCCGTTGACCTGCACGCTGCACCGCATACTTGCCCAGTATACTGTATATGCCGACAGCGGTGACGTGCCGGACCGATAAGCGTCAGCGGTGCTTCTGGCCGGTGCGCCTGGCAGCGCCCACTCACCTGTCCAGCTTCTCAGCACGCTCGTGCCAGGTGCTGTAGGTATCGCTGCTGTTGAGCTCCTCACGCAGCGTCTCAACCTGCGTCGGCCATGAAAGAAACTAGACAGGCATGACGATTAGGCCAAGCTGCAGTTGTAACGGTGGGAGTGCGCTTGTCCTGCACACGTACCGCCCACCAGGACGAGATAGTCCCGTAAATGAGATAGTAGCCTGCCGTCAGGAAAATTACCAGGCGCTGCAGACCTTGCTTCAAAAGGTGGGTAAACGCCTACATATTCTGCGTCAGCCATGCTGCACCGGCAGGCACGACCTGGCGAAGGCTCACCGCCATGTATGCGTGCTTGCAGAGGCGCAGTTACCCGGGCAGAAGCGGCAGCTGGGGCAGAACAGGGTAGCGGTGGCAGGGTTGGGGTACTAGCAAGCAGGACGCGTGGAGGAGAGAGAGAAAGCTGCATGGCATAAGGCGAATCCTTATGCCCTTTCATCGACACGTGACAATATTAGCCACAGCATCCGCAAACATAGCACCTTGGCCTCTACCTTTTTCTCTTTCACTACAGCAAGATCGCTCTACTTGGCCAACGTCGACGTTGCTGCCGCTACACTCTCGCCGCTGGCCTGCCTCACGACACGTATCCCTGCTTTCGCTGTTACCGAGCGTGCTCGTTAAAACCGCACCATGTCGACACGCGTCTATCTTGGCCGGCTGCATCGCGATGTGCGCGAACGCGATGTAGAGCGTCTGTTTCACCGCTACGGCGATATCAGCGAAATCCGACTCATGTCCGGCTTTGGCTTTGTGGTGCGTGCACTGTGTTGATGCTAGCGCGGGTCGGTCGGCTGGCCGGCAGGATGGAGCGGGCAGCATCGGTGTCTTGCTGCTGGGCTGTCGCTAACAGCCCGTGTCTGTGCATTGCCAACAGGAGTTTGCAGACTCGCGCGATGCGCGTGACGCAGTCCACGACTTTAATGGACGTGATTTCTTTGGCGAGCGGTGAGTAAGCGGTGATAAGCATGGACGCCTGCATGCGCACTAACGGCAGCTTGGATGGCTCCAGCCTGCAAGTAGAGTTTGCGCGCAGTGGACGCCGCAGCGACCCAAGGTGCGTAGGCAGCCGTGTATGCAGCGTCCCCTGCAAGCCACGCATGGTGCTCACTGGCTCTTGGTATACACTGCATGCAGGTTTACCCCGCCACAGCGGACAAAGTATCGCCTGACCGTCAGTAACCTCAGCCCAGGAACCAGCTGGCAGGTACGCACCGGCGACAGGCCCGGCCGATGATCGTCTTTTTGCGACACCTGCGCGTGATTGTGGTACCTTGGCCGGATCTTCGACCGTGGGCGGGCATGGATGCACAGACGCAAAGCAGAACGCCCTTATGTCTGGTGTGCGCATACGTGGAGAAGCTGCGCGACACACAGCAATGATGTATCCGAGCTTTGCGGTGGGCCAGGCCGCCACGGCTGCTGCTGCTGCTATTGCCGTGCTGTCGTGGCCGTCCGGTCCTGTATTGCCTCCTGCTGGTTGCTCGGCACTTTCTGTGGTCGTAGTATTGTCGGTTTTGTCAGCCGTGCTCCTCCGGTGCAAGTCGATCCGGCCGGGTTTCGTTCTGTGGCGGTGCTTTACGTGTCCGGATCATTTACGCCGCGCTGTCGACCACTGTCTTTCCCGTATTCTGGTGCATGTCTGCCGGGTTCACCGTTATGTAGGACCTGAAGGATCACATGCGCACGGCCGGCGAGGTCACCTTTACGGACATCTTCCGCCATGGCGAAGGGTAGGCTTTCGTATAGCTGCGGGCACAGGCGCAACCGCATGCTAACGCTGCCGGGCGCGTCTACAGTATTGTCGAGTTTCGTGTCAGCGAGGATATGGAGCGTGCGCTCCGCAAGCTGAATGGCTCAGATCTGCGTGGCAGTCAGATTGAGCTGCGCGAGGTACGGAACGAAAGCAAGCGTATACCGGTGCCACGTGTTTCTACGCGATGTTGACGTGACCTATGGGTAACGCAGGAGCGTGCTGACCAACGACCGCGTTCGCGGTCCCGCTCGCCGCGTCGTAACGAGCGATCGCGCCGTCGCAGCCGCAGCCGCAGCCGCAGTCGTAGCCGCGGCCGCAACGACGGTAGCGCCGGTCGCGATCGTGATCGCAGTGTCAGCCGCAGTCGCGACCGCAGTCGCGACCGCAGCCGCGATCGCTCGCCAGTTTCCCGCCGTGACGCATCGCCATTCGATCGGCGCTCTCGGTCTCCAGCACGCGAGAACGGTGCGGATCACGAGAAACGTGCTCCCTCGGTCGAGCGTCCGGACGACGAGCAGCGTCCGGACTCGCCGCGCTCACAGTAGCACGCCTGAACACTATGGACAGATGGCATTTGCGTGTGCACTGTGCGCTGGCGTGTGTGCAAGGCCGAATGCTGCGCTGCGTACGCTGTCACTCTCTTGGTAGCAGGATTGGCATTTGCGGAAAGAACACAATGAAAGCGATGTTGGCATTTGTTCAAGCCCGTTTATTCTTCGTCTAAATAGCAACCATAAGCCAACAGTACAGGGAAATTGCTTGCCATCGGCCGTAATGAGGACTAGCTAAACCAGCTGCGCTGCGGCACCGACGGACCCTGCTTTCCACCAGCTGGAAGGCTGCCAAAGAAGAAGCGTAGCGCCTCTTTCCAGTCCAGATCATCCTTTATGCCGTGTACCACAATGGTTTCGTCGATATATCCATGCATCTTGCTTTCGCCTTTGCGGTTTGGCTGCTGGTAGAAGAGACACTCGTCTCGCACTAGATTCTTTCGACGACCACCTTCGTCCAGCCATACTCCCATAAGCAGATCCTCGTGTCCAACGATGGTCTTTGGCTGGTAGTCGACCAGCCAGGCAACAGAGTCCCATGAAAGCACATAGCCCATACCGCTCATCCAACCTAGCCACTCCTCTGGCCCAGCGCGATAGCCATAGTAGAGAAACTCGCGTGGTAACGGACGCAGCGACCGCTCCAGGTTGGTCACATTTACAAACACATCATCGTCCGTCTTCATCACATAGTCGTAGCGTGGCTCGTTGCGGGCGACGTGCTGGAAGTAATGATAGGTTTTGCCCTCGTCCATGTTCTCGTCAATAGCTAGCTCCATTATATCGTTGTAGGCTGCCTTTTCTAGCGCCACGAGAATGGCTTCATCCTCGTTCTTTGGCCGACCAATAACGAAGCGAACCGTGACGTTGGGGTGACTGGAAGCGCGGTAGACGGAGCGGAGCAGGGCACGCCGCTCAAGTTTACCCACCGGCGTGATAATCCCCATTAGTACGCTGGGTGCCATGTACTGTGCCAGCTCCGCGTCAGTCATGTTCTTACGATGCCAGTGGCACGGTTCCGACTCGCTGGTACCAAAAAGGCCGGTGGCGGCGGTAGGCGAGGGCAAGGCCGGCTTGCGTATTGTGGACAGTAGCAGTATCAGCAGCAGCGCAAATACTGCGACAAGTATTAAAAGGCGCACGAAGCGCATGTTCAACCGAATGGCAGACATGGTAGGGCAATTGCAAACACAGCGCACCTATACAGACCCAGACAGAGAATGCCGAATTACTAGCAAGTAGTGCAGATGAGGAGAAAAGCAGTAGCTTGGCCGAAACTCTGCATAGCGTGGTTATATCATGCAGCTGTTGTCTAGCCAATCAGCCATGCATGCACCAAGGCAATGGTATCCTCCATACGCTTTGCAGTTGTTGCGAGAACAAAGCGTAGACGGTTAAAGTACAGCTATTGATTTCTGTTGTACCACTCGGCCTCTTACCGTTTTTATACACGCTCAAGCCTCTTTTCTCCTAGCCAGTACACCCAGCCGTTCAGGCCCAGATTCAAACACACACACAGAGAGAGATGGCGGTCGAAAGCGCAAGTGCCAAAGCTACGCAAGTGCAACCCGTCAAAAGCGTGAGCTCACAAACGATATAACGAAGCAATTGCAAGCAGAAAACAGGAGAAAATGCACAGGACCGGTCAACAGACGGGAATTCATATAGGCTGTCGAAGCGTGGATAATCAGTAACACGCAACAAGGAAAGCAAAGAGGCGAACTGGAGCTCATTTTCAGTCCGGGAAAGAAAAGCGGCTACATATTCTCCTCAAATGTAGCGCTATCGAGCAGAAACGCGGCGAACGACATACCAATGCGTGAAGGAATGATTTGCTTCAGCGAGATTCCAACTCTGGGAATGACGGAGGTGGTAATCTTTGACTGCTCCATGACAACAGAGGCACAAATTAAGCAGACTTTGCACGCAGCAGCGTCAGCGGGAATGAAAGTGGTCAGCGTATGTCGACACTTTGCACTGGGGAAATTCAGATGGTGGAGCAAACACTGGAAAGCCATCATTCGGGGCAATGCAGAGAACATTCCGAGTAGCATCAACATTAGGGGTGAGGCACGGAAAGTAAGGCGTAAAGACGTATGCTGGAACTGCAACCGGCCAGTGCGCATCAGCAGGTTCTGCCCGAATAGACTCGGAGGAATGAGAGGCCAAGCACAAGCGGGAGCGTCGGAAGGCACGAATGCACTGCACAACCCAACACCAGCGGAGGCGGTAGCGATGCCGAGAGCAGAAAGGTTGGCAGCGGCGAATCGGGCGCAGGATAGGGCAGCAGCGAGGAGGGCGACTGGAGGAACAGTCAGTGGAGCACCTGGAGCAGCAGCCAGTGGAGCAGCCAGTGGGACGCCGTCAGAAAGCAACAGACAGGTCCGACCGGCGCATAAAGAGGAATCCAGTTTATCGGCAACCGGGAGGGCAACCAGGTCCCTACAGTCGAGAACCGGCCACAGCAGGTGCGCAACAAGGTACGAAGCTACTTTGAAGAATGGACCGCGCCACGTAGAAGCAGGGAGGTCACCACCGGTTCAGAATGGGGAGAGTGGTATCGCCCGGCAGAACACGTGGACCCAGCATGGTACGATGACCTGATGGCGCCGATCGACATTGAAGAGTTCAAGAAGGTGTTGAAGACGCTGCCGACAGGCAAGGCGGCAGGCGCATCGGGAGTAACAAACGAGATGCTACAGCATGCTAGTAATGACGTCCATGTCTTATTGGCAGCGCTGTTTTCTGCATGTTTGGCAAGGAGGGACGTGCCGCAGAGCTGGAAGCACGGCATCGTACATCCGATTCCAAAGACGCAACCATGGAACGGCGACCTGGCAGCCCTGCGGCCGATCACGCTGCTGGAGACGGCGAGAAAGCTACTGTCGCTCATCCTAACGCGGCGACTGCAGGACATCCTGGAGCAGCGCAATGTTCTACGAGGCGGTAACTTTGGGTTCACCCGAGGTAAACGCACCACGGACTTTGCGCACACGCTGCGGGCGGCTATCGACGACTCGATTGTATGGAGGAAGCACCTGGAGGTGTTGCTGTTGGACGTCAGGCGAGCGTACGACTCGGTGTCTTGGAGCAGCCTGGAAAGCTCACTCAGGCGAATCCGAGTATCCGAGGCGTATGTGGAGCTGCTACGCAACATCTTTGATCATCGCACGGCGGCAGTC
>KZ992454.1:15535-54825 GCA_003614735.1 Thamnocephalis sphaerospora | reverse complement strand
GCAATACTTGTATGGAAAATGGAAAACACGTGCGGTTGGAGGCCCGCACGTTACAAAGGCTCCTCAGCGCGCCTTCAACCTAGCGCGCTTTTGTAAGCACGAATCTTTGCTAGTAGCGGCAAAAATTGAATAGCTGGTACGTAATGTCATTCGGCGATCTACTTTGCAGCGATCGCAGAACCAGTATTCAAGTGCTTTTGCACGGCCGCAGCATAGCGGCGCGATGCAGAACTGGCAGCGCACATCCGGCAGCTATACAGTTGCGAATATGGCCGTAGCATCGATTTGCACACAACACGCGCATCGCCTATTAGCCTTTGTATGGCCCACGCTTGTTACTGTAAAGTTTGCTTTCAGTGTGCAAAGCCTAATTTAGCGTGCACAGCAAAACCCGTGCCCTTTCGTGCTTTCCTATCCATGGCGGGTTGGCCCAGCTACACCTGTTGCACTGTGCACACGTAATTTGCAGTCCGACGTATAGGCCACACCGGTAAACTGCGTATTGGCGCAGCTAATTCTCACACCCTGCCTAACCAACTGCCTACATCCATCAAGGTGCAATTGACACACCTCGCAAGCTCCGCCGTCATTGCCAGAGCATGGCATGGGCAGCGGAGATTGCACGCAAAGGAATAGGTAGCACAAGAGCAATTTTAACACTAAGGCAGACGACTAGCCCAGGCAGAATCTTGCGCTTTTATGAGTCGCAATAACCCGTCCAGGCTATATTTGTGCTATACATGCGCCGTGTATTTTGCCTAGTACTCTATCGACTTGCGGTTTTGCTCGCTTGTGTGGGCTATGCTATCAAATGATGCGCTGTATTAACGGGAGTTTTTCCAGCTCCATCCCTGCAGGCGAGTGCCGGGTTGAACCACCAAGCCTTTACGTGCTCTTGCTTTACAATGCATACGAGTAATTAACTGTGGCTCCAAGTCGATCGACTCGCATCGCCTTCTCATCGGCAGGAGCCCGAGTAAACGGTGGTTGAAACCGGTTTGCTATACCCGTCTTTTGACGCACCGGGTCACGGTCTCTTGGGCAGGCTGGCAGCGTTTGCACTTGGTGCTGATGCGCGGCGCAGTCCGCAACCCAACAGCATGATCATCGCTTTACAGCGACCCTTCCAAATACGCCTGCGCTTTGTGTCCCAGGCTGCCTTGGCTGCTGTTGCTAGTGCACAGTATTTTGCCCAATGTGGAGGACTCAAGCAGAGCGAGGCTGCGCGGCGGCGACATTCTTGCCGCTGCCATAGACAAACCCGCATTCTTGCGAAGGCTTGTGCCCGTGTAATCATCACGCCTCGGCAGTTTCACGGCAAGCACCATCATGGTACCACTAGATCACGCTGTCTTTGAGCGCTGTTCGACCAAGGACCGGCGCTGTGTTTCTTGGCATATGCTAGAGCCTGCCAACTACGTAGTCCAAATCGGCAAGCCTTGTCTGCACTAATCAGACCGTCTCCTGTCCTGCATCCAGTGGTTTACGTCACACTGCGCTCGCTGTAGGCTTCGAGCGTGCGGTCGGCGCAGGCGACTCTCTAAGTAGGTAATCTCGAAATCCATTTGCCAACACCTACGTAGATGTTCCTTGCGCCGCCTTCCGTAAATGGCACTGCGGTTCAAGCCTAGAGAAGATCAGCGCTGTTGCTTGGTAACTCTTGCGGACTGTAGTAACCACGAAGCACACGGCGGAGATCGTTTACAAACGACTCAGCGCGAGAGGACAAGCAAGTATCGGAAGCTGGCAGTCTCGCCGCTGGCCCTCTAGTCGACACTACCTAGCAGTGCATGCCTACTGCAGCCGATGGGTGTGCAATGGCCTGACACTGGTGCTGAGCAGGCAGTTGGCCATATTGGGCGACTGCCGGATTGGGAATTACTATATGCACCGCCAACCGCTACCAAATTGAGCTGCCGTCTGTTTTCTAGGTGGATCACGCTCCTCCGGCGCATGATGCACTGTACAAGTCCTTGTTCCAAGCAGCTGTTCTTTGGACGCAGCTGTGGCCGGCCGACCAATACTGCATTGGTGCTTGCGAAAATGGTAATCGCTTATTGGGGTGTTGTGCGCAGCTTATAGTAGCAAATATGGTCATAGTTAGGGTTCTAGCTAGTTTCCACAGTGTTGCAGCGAGCAGCAACGGCGTGTATATAATGCAGCGCCGCGCAACGCTCTGGACCCAATATCATCACCAGTCATTCAACCAGCTGCCTCTTGTCTACTTCCACCCAAAGCCATCTCTCTCCTGTAACCACCCACTAATACTTGACTTCAGCTAATCTCATCAACATGAAGTACACCCACGTTCTGCTCGCTCTGGCCGCGCTTCTGGCCGTCGCTTCGACTGTCGTCGTTGTTGAAGCCGCTCCTGGCCTTGGTGGCCTTCCTGGCAGCGAGCCCACATGTGATCCTGAAGACCCAGACTGCGATCCGGAGGATCCCCTTGGCGGCGGTGGTGGCCGCTTTGGCTGGCGCTACTAAGCAGTCGCTGTTGCTCTAGCGGGACAAGGCAAGCGCTCAGTTTACTCATGCCAGCAGCAAGGCTAGGCCGACTATTCTGCCCGCGTTTATACGCCTGGCCCCACGGACAGCGTACCGTTCTTGCAACCTGTTACATATTGCTAATGAATGATCTATTCACATTATACAAGTGCATTAGAGTATCACTCAAGCTATGGAGTGACGTGCGATCACATCTGCCTCCCACTGTGCGCTTGGTCTAGTTGACTCGCATTCACCCGTACACTATACTCTGTTGCTAGCTATCTGGCCGATTGCCTTGAAAGTGGTGTGGAGCCATCATACTTATTGCTACTTTTCTATGGTTGCTGAATGGCGCAAAACTGCGCGGCTTATCGTGATAACAACCACAGGGATTGCGGTGATAGTCGGCCGCGCGACTTGGCAGGTTTTCGACTCTGTTGCACACAAACATACACAGCGTTGTAAATTTTGCGTGGCACAACGCCGCAGGCGCGTGAGCAATGATGCGTAGCAGTGAAGCGACGGGTAACCGTGTTGATGTACAGTTTCGTTTTCGGGGGTGGTGTAAAGACACGCTATGTTTGGTATACCAACACCATAGCCACCTGCTTTCCACTAACGCATGGCGACATGCAACAGCCGACGTGGTACCAGCTGGGGAATTTCCACGTGATAATTTGCTTGAGTTTGGTGGGTCCGCCAGTGGACGGGCATACTGACGCACCGGGTAGCAGCTCTGCTTGTGCTTTCTTTCAGCGTTGCACGTAGTCCTTGCCTTGTAGACGTAGGCCTTGAACATAGACGGTGGGCGACATGTTGGCTGGCGCGTTTCGAGCACGATGGTGCTACAGAAGTAGCGGTTTTATGACGTTGACTGTTACGCCGAGCGGCACGACTGGTTTGTGCGTTGAACACCGGCCAAGTGTACAGCAAAGCTAGCTAGTTTTGCCAAAAGTGGCTCTAAGCTTATGGTCACCGCCAGGCATCCAGAAAGCGCTAAGGTCGTAAGCCCATGGACAGTCCTGGTGTTTACTTGCTGACGCTCGCGTCGGTGCTCCCCAATGCAAAGCCACAGCTCTAATCTAGGGTCACGGAATGAGCCGACCGTGCATCATGCTAACAAGGGCCACCAGAGCAAGACGATATTATCACTGAATGAGGGTCCAATGCACACTTCTGCCTTGATAGCGCACACCAGTAATGAAGTAAAAGCCTGCCTTTAGTCGGATTGGGGCGAGAGGGATATTAAACGCTGCCAAATGGGGAGGGTTGATGTCACCAATATGGGTAATTTTCAACGCTCAAAGCTCCACATGCTTCGACTGACGTATAGTGCATTACACAAGTCTTCGCTTTGGCAGACACGGCTTATGCATGGCTGCGACTGAAAGGTCAAATGACAGTGCAGCATGCGTAGCACAGCAGGCAAGAGTCAAGCAAGTGCTGGCTGTAAGCAGATATCTACCTGACGCCGGTATAGGCTGGCAGATATACAGCCTGTACTGTATGTTGATCTGCTCCATCGACATCACCGACCACCGCACTTTAGCCTTCCTTGCGCAATTGTATACAAACTTGCACTGTTCTACCACCTGCAGCCAGTTGGCTTTGGCTAATTTTCTCAATATGAAGTGCACCCATGCCTTGCTTGCTCTAGCCGTGTTTTTGGCCATCATATCAACCGCTAACGTCGTTAAGGCTGCACCTGGTATTGGCGGCCTTCCTGGCAGCCAGCCAGAAGAAGTCACTGGCGGCGGCACCCGGTACAACTGGCACTACTAAGTAGCACTAGCCGCTGACTCGGTCAATGCCTCTGAAGGGTCGAGTTAAACATGCCAGGCACGTTCTTGCGCCTTTAATCTGTGGATAACAGCGCAAAACGGAAGCCAGCCTACTCGGCGGTTACTTTCGAAAACGATGCAGCCTTTTCCGCCTGTTATGTAAAACGATTACTTTTCCACTAGCTACCGCGAATGACACTATAGCAATAATGCTTCGTGCCAGCAGAGCATGGCGGCGGCAGTGAAAAACTTGAGGTTATTAAAATAGTGCACTATGGTTGCTACACATGAATCCCAGCCTTTGTCTGCGCCCTCTGTTTAGTTTTGTGCGCATCCGGTCAGAACCGAGCATCACTTTTTGGGTAAAAATGACCTCTTCAACTCACCGAGAAATGCTTTGCTTTTGCTTGGCGGTTACCGCGACAGCGTACGATTATCGTCCACACAGACTTGGTTTTTTGTGCATACTTGTGATAAATAGAAATATGCGTATAAAGACCATGTATCATTGAATGCTGCGAGGCACTGCTACAAGTGCGCGCCAGAGGAGCGGTGCGAGCGATCACTGCGCAAAAATGGCTTCGACTAGATTGTGGGCGAAGCTGCTGGACAGATGTAAAGCAGCACATCACAGATAGCTCAAGTGGCTCGATAAGATACAAAGAGGCGGAACGCGAGGGCACAATGCATGATTAATAATTAACGGATGCCCTGTTATCACAAATGTTTGCAAATCCTGGTAACTGGCACCGGCAAGTGTATATAGCGGACGCTATGCACTACTATGCCATACCAGTATCGCCAGCTAGTGCCCACACACGCCCCCTCACGTACCTGCATCTACTGTCACGCTCTGTAATTGCTCACAGCTAGCCATTGCAACTAGTCTAATCAGCATGCAGTATTCCTACGTGCTGTTTGCTCTGCCCGCGCTTCTGGCTGTTGCCTCGACGAGCATCACTGTAGAGGCCGCGCCAGGCAGATTTGGCACCGTTTCAGATAGCAAACCAAAGCAAGTTACCGGTAATGGCGCCACCCCTACAACTGGCGCTACTAGGTAGCGTTCGCTATTGCCTTGGTCAAGTGTAGACCCAAACCGCCCGAGTTTTTGGTGAACTAGGCCACCCGCACTGGATATATTCTCATGTTCTTGATTTGGAAACAGCGGCAGCGCTTTGCAGCCTGCCACGCTTTTGGCGGATAGCCTATTGTGCTATCACGCATCGATATTGCATTATTGCTTCATGGTGGACAGTCGAACACGCATACTGCAGAATGCATGCTGTTTTCGGATGCGTCTACTCAATATATCCTCTCTGTAATCGCCGTAATCTGCATATCTGCGTGGCTGTCTGAGAGTAGCGTGATGGATGAACCTGATGCAAATGTCCGCGTTCTAGAGTCGTAGCATTCCTCTTTATGCGCTGCAGTGTGATCCGTATTCTACAGTTACCGCCACCATTGGCATGCTAATCACGCAAATGTCTTGCCGTTGATAGGACACACATCTAAACCCAATGGAGTGCACTGCAGCTTTTACAGGTGCTCACGGCGATGCAACGGCCTTTGCGCGTAACCATGTGCCTGTAGTACTGATGTAACACGCCGCGGACACGCATGGTGCAGTCAACGTCAAAGCAGCGCAGGCAAAGCAAGCGTGTATGTCTTTACAGCTTCAGCATGCATGCCAGAGCCGCACATTACGCTCGCTGAATCCGATGCTGATTGGTATACCGGCACGCTGCAATTGATAGAGTGGCACGAGACTGGCGGTGCGCTTGGCAAGGTGGCAAGCGGGCAAAAGTACCACTTTCAACGGGCGTAGCACGCTGTCATGCACGCATGATCGCCAGCGGCTTTTGCATGTGCTAGCATGGTTGCAGGCATTTTGAGTTGCTTGTTTGGACGACAGCCAGTCAGAGCGTACAGGTGTCTAATACGAAATATAGCATGGCGTACAAACTAGCTCGAATCGAGTGCGCAACAGTGCATATCTTGGAGTGCTGCAATATTTATCTACGCTTTAGCCAAACCGTGCGCTATTTCTGTAATCCTTACATGCCCCTATCAATGCAGAAAAGCTGCCACTACTGTCCGTATTAGATGTGCAAATTCCCAACTAAAACAGGCGTACTGGTAGCCAGCTGGGTGTTTCACTTTTACAGGCTCATTGCTCAACGCCCTTGGAGTCCAAGAGCCACATTCGGAAAATTCCGCAGTGATCACCATTCACGAGTGCTGCAGACTCGAAAACGTAAGCGCGCGCCATTCACTTGGGCGCCAGTGCAGGTCAGGTGGTTGTCCACTGATACAGATTGAACATGACTATTGGTGCCATACGATGCTGCAGCGACTGTTAATGGCCTGTTAACCTTGTCTCACATCAGCCCATTGGTATTCATGGCAGCCAAAGTGCATTCTATACCAGACACCTGACATGCTTGCCGCAGCGTAGCCCAACAAGTGATCCGGCCCATTTCTGCGTTCCAGCCGGCGCACATCGGCGGGGTTGGCTGTGTATTTTGCCTGTCCATAGCATGGCCGTGCCAGTGTCGGGCGCCAAGCACCTCCCAAGATCTGCCGCTTCTTTGGACCCTTTCTTCTCACTGTCGCAGCGGATTTAGTCCTGGGAGCGGCAAATATTGAATCGTTGGAACACAACGGTGCAGAAGGCCAGGCATAGGGCGTTGCGCAAGTGTGCCTGCAATTGGTCGATAATCTTTGGCGGTGCCGATATAACTCACCCAAAGCCAGCCCTTCTACTACACCTGTACCGCGCTTTCGTACCCTTGTGCAGACACACCACGTCTTTCTTGGACGCAACGCCGCTTATACCGTGTGGACATATCTAAAGCGCTGAAGCTTTGCGCCGCAGCCTGGCCCCACTCCTGCTGCGTTTTCATACTGCTGGCGTGTTTGGTGTGCTCAAGACAGCGCTTGCGCCAGCGGTTGCACCGCGTCGCTTTCTGACCACACTACACAACAGCTGGCCGTAGAGCTCAGCACAAATCGTATCGAACCATTCAATAAGCCGCATACACGTCGTATTTGGATCACGATAGGTGGCGGGCACAGTCTCTGGTAAGCGTTGTAACGGCGTGCATGGCAGATCACGTGAAGAACGCCTTTGAATGTTATGCACTGCGCTTGCTCTTTGCGCAGCGCTGACCTTTGCGTTCAACCTAGCATGCACCTGACGTACGTCTTCCTTCCCACCTTATTCTCGTTTCTCAGCAGCACTTCCTCTCGCTTGCACCTTGAACTTGCTCTACCTGACCAATTTCGACGCTTGTAGCTCATCCGGTTGCTATCTTCATTGCTGCAACGCCAGGCAAGAGACGTCGTTGCCACTGCCGAGCAAACGGGCCGGCGCACGGAAGCCGGGCAAAGTTTAAAAGGCAGTGTGCATTATGGAGCGGCAATTTCCAACAGACAGTGAGCAAAGTCTGGCGGCCGCTGCAAATCGCCCGCCCGTGGAATCGCAGCCTACGTCGCAGTCGTCCAGCGTAACTTCGTCAACAAATACCGCATCAAACTCGCGTGGGGACGCTACGCCCAACTCGCTGCAGCATCCTCCTGCACGTCTGATGCCGACTGATGTGCCATCATCTGCTGATGTGCGCGGTACTGACGGAGCAGCACTGCGTTGGACATCGACGGCCATTTACCCTGTACGCAGTGCATCTCCATCACCGGCGTCCTCATCGTCCTCGCACGCACACATGGCGCGTAAACGCCGGAGAGACGTGAACGGTGGCGTCAGGATGGCGAATTCCAGTATGGGGCTGGATCCAGCGGGCTCAAGCGCCTTTCATCCGATGGCGACTGGCATGGCGCTGCCAATGCCTCCCGCTCCATCCATGGCGCCAGATGTGTCGGCTGGCGGTATTCTGGAGGCAGGCGCAACGGACACGCCGGTACATCCCAGCAATCAGGTGCTCCTACAGCTTATGGGTGGTCTTGCAAAGCAAAACATTATTGCCTGGTGCGTGAAGCGTGAACATTTGCATAGCGACTGTGCACATGTTATTGCGGAACGCTTAGGCCGAGAGTGCTTGTTGATTAGCACAGCGTAGCCAACCGCTGTGGAGCCACCTGTTTGGACCGGCACATGCTGACGAAAACCTTGTACATAGCATCATTTGCAAGGAAGTCATTACACAGGCACATTCACTACCTTGTGGGCACATGTTCTGGTAGGTGCTTGCTACAGGGCGCAACTGTACTTTTGCGCGGGTAGGCATATGCTGACCAGCTTTACACTGATTATCGTTGCTTACGACGACTAGTGGCCTGTGCATTCAGCAGTACATGCGTCTGCACGGCACATGCCCCCAATGTCGAGCACCCAGTCAAATGAGAGACATTACTCCGGCACCACTAAGTAAGCGTCGGGGCAATATGTTGAAACTTCACGCAGCGCAAGAGCCCCGTTACTAATGCTTGGCTCGCCTAAATCAGTGGACGTCATGCTGCAGATCTATCGGCAAACGCAGTCGTCCTCTTCACAGGTTCACTCCACTCCATGGAAACAGGATGCAGCCCGACCAGCACCGGCAGACGATAGGCCTGAAGGTATGTGCGGTCTTTGCTTGCAAGGTCCCCTGCCCGAGGTCGACTGCTTACCTTTTCGAATGCCGCGCACTTTGCGCCTATAGCTTCATTGGCATCCGCAGAGGGCGAATGGGAACTTCAAAAGGACAGTCACGATCAGGCGGAAGCCAATGCCAATCTGAATCTTTTACTCGGCAGCTTGTTAAAGTCGCAAATGGCGGTGCGTACGTTTTCTAAAGGACAATATGATTTGTAGACTCATCGTGATCGTCTCAAAATAGGAGGTTCAGGTATTACAGCAGCAGATTGAGTGCATCCGCAAGGACGCAGAACTGGTCACGGCTACGGCTAAGCGCCTCGAAGCATCCATCTCGACATCTATGGCGGTGCCCAATGTGGCTTACCTGGATGAGGCGTCAATATTCTCGCCGGGTTTGGATGCTCATGATGGATGGAGTTCGTCGCTTTCAAGAAACAAGCGGTCCTATGCAGTAAGCATGTCACCGCCGCAGTGCGCTGAAAGAAGCGACGCCTGACTGTTTGTCTGTGCGTCTTTTTAGGAGACTGGCTCTTACGACAGTATGCTGGAGCAAAGCTCTAGCGCTGCCAACAAGTAGGTGTTGTGGCAAAATGGCCGCAGCGTTCCTTCGTCTTGTTGATGTGTATCCGTCAGTTTCGCTATGGAGCGTACAGCCAAGGCACAGCGAAAGACCGCGCGAATTCAAAAGTACGCCGACGACATTGGTGCCGCGTATCTAAAAACCATAACCGACAGTGAGTGCTACGGTCACGGACCTGCAGCGACTTTCTACAACACCTTGCAAGACAGTGCACTGATATGCGCATGTGTCCGCGTAGATTCAACCGATCGTGCCACTGTGCTCAATAATTTTTCGGCTGAGCTGGATATGTTTTCACGCTATCAAAGGCTAATGCCGCTTGGCCGAATGCGCTACGGTGACGCGGTCAACGTATCGGCAATTGTATCCAGCATCGAGTTCAGCACCGACGATCGCTTTTTTGCATTAGCAGGCGTAACACGCAAGATCAAAGTCTTCAACTATGCGGATTTCCATGGTTGGCTTACACAGCAGCAAGCGCCGGGCAAAAATAGGCAAAGCACGGAGAGTGACCCGTCGTCCATGCTGCTTCCTGTGCGCGAGATCACTGGTCCAAACAAGATAAGGTAGGTGGCTGGATAACCTGTGCCGTCTGCTGAACGGTGCTCACCACTGATTACGATTCAATTACCGAATTGAAGCTGCGTGTCATGGAGCCACAACAACACGGCACATCTAGCAAGCTCGGACTACGATGGCGCTGTAACTGTGCTCGACACATTCACCGGGAAGCCCGTAATTGCGTACGTGGAGCACGAGTGCCGTGTCTGGACTGTCGACTATGCGCCACTGGGGATGCAGTACCTTGCAAGTGGTAGCGACGATGCAAAAGGTGTGTACCTTGGCGTCGCCGACGACCTGATGGCACTGCGGCTGATGGACCGTGCGCGCTCGTTTATAGTGAAGATTTGGTCCACCAACCAGCGGCGGTCTACGCTCACCATTTCAAGCTTGGCCAATGTCTGCACCGTGCGCTTCAACCCGTACGATAGCAATCACATTGTCTTTGGAAGCGCTGGTAAGTGTGCTGTGCAGCGCAGCGTGAGCGTGGTGCGATATAGCTTGCTGACGCTTGATTGGCAACGACGATGGCGTAGATCATAACGCCTGGTATTACGATCTACGCTACCCAAGCCGAGAATTGTTCAAGTGCAGCGACCATCGCAAGGCCATTTCATGCGTCCGCTACGTCGACAGCAACCACTTTGTTACGGCATCAACCGACGGTACACTGCGCATGTGGAATCATAAGGAGACGGGGCAGTGTGTACGCAAATACGAAGGTCACATCAACGACAAAAACTTTGTTGGGCTCTCCGTGAGTAGCGACGGCAACTGGCTAAGCTGTGGCAGCGAGGACAACCACATCTACACCTACTTTACACCTATCACGCGTCCGGCCATCCAGACGCCCTTTGCGGCGCCCAGCATTGTAACGGTTAGTTGGCGCACGCGTGCGACGCACGGTGGTTCATTCGACGCTCACAATGTGGCAAACTGCTTCGCTTGGCTTAACAGGGACGTGAATCGCATAGCGATGATCCTACGCTCTTTGTTAGCGCTGTGGCGTGGCGTCGCACGGAGAACGTAATGATTGCAGGCAACAGTCACGGCGTAGTCAAAATGCTCGAGCTCGCCGAGGGGTAAAACTGGGCGCCTATAGATACATGGGCGTCGTGTAGACTGTGGTACGCTGCACCCCATTTGGGCAGCGCTTTTACATCGGACTGCAAGCACTCTTTGCCATGATATAGATTTTTTCCACAAAGCCACAAGCGTCTTTGTACTACCATCTCGTGCGTAGCTGAGCAAGTGGTATTGGTGCCGGTATACCTGTGGCCCTCTGCTCGCCGTACGCCACCTTGCATTACGATCAGCCGTAGATAAGACCGACACTGTACTTTACAGTCTTTGTGCCCTACCATGACGCATTTGTCCGTCGTCCTGTTGCCATGTAAAGCTCGCCAAAGTGCACCAAACATAATAAATACCTACAAATATTCGGTAGTGTGTACATGCTCCCTTGGTCTGGCCGCGTGCTTTACACAGCTTTGGCAGAACCATCGTGGCCAATGCTTCACGGCAAGTGCACTTTTAAATTACATTCATCCTGGCCGTGCGGACATTTGCTGGGAAAGCTTGGTCTGCGACAGTAACTATTATGAATAAGGCTGCGTGAGCACAACGCGCTGATGGCAGCGTCGCAGTAGCCAGTAGCGCAGAGGCCAGTCGCATGGCACGTCACTAGTTGGCGCCGACGCCATACACGACGCCGGTCGTGACAGCAATCAAGGAGGACGACCGAGTAAATTGAAGGCGTACGAGAACACGAAGGAAATGGTAGAATAGAGGTGAGGGTAGCGATGGTCAAAGGAAGCAGTGCCGTGATGGGCCGCAGCGAGGACAACAAAGTAGGCATGATCTACACGCGCAGAAAAACGAAATAAAAAGGCCCTATGTCATGGCACCTTGGCTGTAGCGAGCTGCGAGTCTTTGGCCAAGACGCGGCGCTGCGATGCATGCCAGGCAGGATGCACAGATGCCGATACGAGTGCGCTTGCTGGTGCTCGCCAACGGACAGGAATCAATGACCGCTACGACGTGCCGCAAGCGCAGCCATGTGCCTGTACGGTGCCTGCTATTGTCGTGCCTGAGGCCGTGCATGTTGCTGACGCATTTGCGCTTGTAGATCCTGCGAGCGGTGCGTGTAGTGATACGAGGCTGCGCCAAGCGGTCCAGAACCGGCCAAATTGTGCGAGAAATGAAGTGCGCGATGCGACTCATTAATGCCTGCGGACGTTTGCGCCGCTGCAAACGGACTGCGCGAACCTGGTGTCATCGGCGGGCTGGCATGAGGCGTGCGTGAAAACTGCTGCTGCTGCAACGACGGACTGGACCTCTGGAAGGTGTCTGTATGGCCGCGCAGAGCGCTGTTGTCAACCAGACGCGGGCTAATGGAGGCGTGTGTTGCTGTGCCGTTCACACCGTTCATGGACGACAGAACGGTGGCCTGTGTGGGCGTGGCACCGGTCAGCGTGTTTCGGCCAAGAGTGCCAACATTGTGGTCACCGCTGGCGGCCAATCCTGTGCTGGTGGCTGCGTTGGGAGGCACTGGGCCGACCAGACGCTCCATAGATGGCGTTACCCGCTGTACAAGGTTAAGATTGCGCTGCGACAAGCTGCTGCTAGCACTGTTGTTCGAGCTGCCTAGTACAGCAACTACAGAGGCCGGCGGAGAGCGCGGAAACGAGATGGGAAGGAATGTGATGATCTCGGATCGCACGTCTTCAGGCAGTTGCCAGAACGCGACAGAGCGCGCGAGCGTGTCTGGGTTGCGACGCATAATCCGCAGCGCACGCACACGCAGTCCGTTCCTCCGTGCCATTGTTGCATAGCGGAAGATATGAGGCGTCGTGTCCAATGTGAGCCGCCCATGAAGAACGTCTGCAGCATGTGCTGCCAGATCGGTAAGATTGTACACATCTCCAAGTACCATAAGTTCGCCGAGAATGTCTACCGAGGAGGATGGGTCTAGCGCACCCGAGTAGAGGTAACGCAGCATATGGTAGACGACGGGGTATGGTTCCGGCAAGCGTAGGTAGCGGCGGTGATGCTCTTGTGCGTTGGCGCGTATCAGTCGGTCAAAGTACGGCCAGCGCTCGCGCAAAAGACGAGTGTTGACATAGATGGTGCGCTCCCTTCGGCCAAGCGGCGAGCCGTTGCTGCCACGACTGGGCACCTCCGCCGTGCCATTCCTGCCGGTGCCGTCCATCTGTGTGCTAGGGCCGCCGTGACTGTCGCTGGCGCCTACTTCCTCGCCTGCTGCGTCGCTCGACTCGACAGCAGCGCGAATCTCAAAATCGGAGAATTGCGGCCGATCCAGCAACATACAGCCAAGCTCTTGGCCCAGCACGCTTACTCGCTGGCGCGGCATATCGTACACACCATATGACTCTAGACAGACGGCTGCCACATGGTCAAAGTTGACACGTCGATGCTCGTAGTCGGCAAGCAGGGTGCGATCGCGATGTCCAAGAATCAGATGCCGATTGCGCCGCGCGTCAAGCACAGCGCGATTCCAGCTGCCATTGTGCAGCGGTCGAGAGCACTCCAGGCGTGCCCACACCAACCGCCGCATGTCCAGCAGCCAGGTGGCAAACGTTTGCGACGTGTTGGTCAGATATGTGCCGCTTACCACTAGATGATTGCCAATCAGGTGACCAGTGGGAAAGCGCAAACCAGGCGGCAGATTTTCGCCCGTCATGCCACGAGAGCGATCCGTTAGATGGAGATCTGGGCCAAGAACCTGCAGCTCGCGGCGCACATCGGTAAAGTTGTAGTTGCTATACACATAGGTGGAGCCTGCGTAGCAAAGCGAAATGGACCGATACACGCCGCAGTGTTTAGGAAACGGGGATGCCTTCGTCCACGTGAAGGTGTCCAGGTCAAGTGTGTGCACGTCCTCAACATAGGTGTTTTGCAGGTCCTGTCCGCCAATGACCACCAGCTGGCGGCCATTGACGGCCGTCAAGTGTGCGTAGCGAGCACGCGGGGTCGGGCCCGACACACGTGGCCGGCGCCAGCGTGGCCGCTGCGGATCGCTCACATCCAGCACCGTAACGTCGGACAGCACCGTGGAAGCATCGTGCGACGAGCCACCGCTGCCCTGTGACCGCTGCCCCATGCCGCCAAAGATAACCAGACGATCCGGGCCAGACTGGTCGGCACTATGAAAGTAGCGCGGCTCTGGCGGCGGATCACCCGGCAGGTCTGCGTGCCGGCGCCATACAAACGTCTCCAGATCCAGCGAGTAGAGCTCGTTGGTCATAAGGCGGTTGCTCACCAGCCGCCCACCAAACACCCACAGTTTGTCGCCGATCGCCGTCAAAGACGCACCGGCCACAGGTGGCGGCGTCGCACCGCTTGTGGTGTACATGGACACTACCAAGGGGTCCAGCGTGCGTTGCTGCGGAGTGACAGGTGCTGGCAAAACGTCGCTTGCCTCGGAGCCGTTCTAAAAAGCGTATCGTCAAATGGTTGGCATCCGCGTACAGAGCATTGCGCCTAGCCGACTTGCACGACAAACAGGATTCTGCTGCGGGCTAGGGCGGCTGTCTTTGCGCGCTTCACCTACCTGGCTGCGGGTGTCGTGCACGGGCTGTGCTGCCATGCCACCGGCATAAATGGCGCTGCCTCCGCTACCGGTGCCGTTGGCCATATTGGCCGCCGCACTTGGATCCACCGAGGATCGATGGTTGTATGCCATGCTATTGATCCGCCGCTGTGACAAAAGTGCGGGATGACAAATGCGGGATATCCTGGTGCAGTCAGCTCAACTTGCAAGCTGATGCTAATCTACAAATTGACCATGGCGATGGCACAAATGACAGATGTCAGCGACCGTTCGAGTTTTCTGACCCACAAATGTGCTGGATGGGTACGAAAGCGACGTGCCCGTAGCAGGATAGCAAGCCGATGCAAGCCCCTGGTAGATTGGAAAATACCCAAATGGCTGGGCACGCTGGTATGCGCGTGCATGTGAGTCCCGCAGCGCGCCACGCTTACCCGTGTTTGCACCGCAAAGAATGGAATAGCAGGCCTATGCGTACGCGCTTATGCTTCTGGTACAAGAGAGAGACTGCACAAACGGGACACGCCGCCTAGCCAGCGAGCAGAAATGCGGTGCCAGGCACGATACGGATGGCCACGAATGCCAGCCGTATTCTACTGGCGATGGCCACAGGACGCGCTTTGCCGCGACAGTAGCAGGCACCGTGGACGAGCGGTCGTAGCAAAGGAATTACAGCCGCCTAGGCTTTCCCGCGTCCGACCGATGAACTGGCGAGCAGATGGCCGGTCGAAGGTAAGCGCTGTGCCGCTGTTTGCGCGCTCTTACACGGGCGATGAGCCGGAAAGAGCAGAGGGAGGAGGGGAGGGAAGGGGATGATGGCGCACGCAGCAACACAGCACCAGGACAAGCGTGAAAGCGACAAGGGCTAGTTGGATGCGGAGCACGAGCGAGTGTAATGTGGTGGTAGGTGCGGAAAAGGAGTGAGCAAAGGTGCGGACACGAGTGAGCGAAAGTGGACGAGACAAGGAGAGACACACACGCATACACGCACACACACGCACACACACACACTGCCAGTGATACAGCACTCCGCAGTGGACACGTAGGCTGGCCATGTAAATGCAGCCGCCTGTGACAAGGCAACAGTGTGTGCTGTCCGCAATAGGCTGGCTGCGTTGAAAGAGCGTACTTGGCAAGCGAAGGCGCAGATAGACGTAGACTGCCGATACAACGTAGCGTTGCACGCAAACAGAAACGCCCGGCCAGGCCACCGTCAAACAGACGTATGAAAACACGCACTCTCGCTTTAACGGCATGCATGAAAAGTGCCATTCCAGCGCCTGCGCGCACCACGAGACAGCGTACAGTAGGCAACAGCATGTCGATGGCAAGAATGCCACGCAAGTACTACGTGCTGCGCACGCGGCCTCACTGCAAGGCATGCTGCGCGTGTCCGCTCGTCTGGACAGCTGGCGGATGGCTGACGCATGTGTACGCGAGTGCGGTTGACGCCACAGACACAAGTGTGTGCGCACGCCAAAATGCTGGCGACACTTACAGTGTGAGGGTCCAGGTAGTTTAAGCGCAGATAGCGTGGGGAGTGAACAAAGCGTTTGGCAGCTGGGAACACTGGCCTATAAGCACTGGCGCGTCGAGAGGACAGCAGCAACAGCACATCTCGGCAACACAAGGCCGTCTGGCAAAGCATGGCGTCCTTGAGTCACTGACAAGAGGCGTGCACTGGCCAAGGTGTTTTGTGCGCCCACACGGGTGCCACACAGGCCACGTCGGTGGCAGCCCTGCCGGTGTCAGCGCCAGCACGATGACAACCATCTCTGCAAGTGGACTGCAGGTTGCTTTTTCTTTTTTGTCTTTGCGCTTAGACACTCGCCGGCAATATGGCCCGACGACGCGAGGTGCAGCGGCCATCTCTGCCGCTTGAAGTGCTGGACAATATCGCACGCCAGGCCGAGCACCCGGTGCTACCGCGGTTGGCGCGTGTTTCGCGACTTTGTCGTGACGCCGCGCTGCCCTGGCTTTATCATACGCTGGCGTGGACGACGGTGACGCAGATGCGCCAGTGTATGCGCGCTACGCCAGACGCGCACTTGCGCTGGGTACGCGTTGTAGATTTGTCGCTTATGGCGCGTCGCTGGAGCGAGCTGGCTCAGAATGAGCTGACAGGACTCTTGCTACGCTGTGCGAATATGTCCGAGGAAGAAGAGGTGTCGCAGCAAATGCAGCGTGGCTCAGCAGGCAAGCGTCGGCGTGGTAGGCTAAACGCCGAGGCTCACCATAGGACGGCTATGGCGCGTGGCACTAACGCGACAAAGACGAGTCAGCCAACGGAGACAACGGCGCTGCTGTCTTTCTCGTCAGCGTTGCCAATGTCGACGCAGATGCCCCTGTGGATGCCGCGGATACAGTGTCTGGATCTTAGCTGGACATCTTTAAACGGACGGCCCCTTTGCATGCTGCTGTCACAATGCCAGTCCACGCTGCGTGAGCTTTCGGTGGCTCGATGCGCCATTGGTGATATGATTGCGCTGGCAATTTCAACCTGGTGCCCGCTGCTAGAACGTCTAGATTTCTCCTACACCAACGTCACCAACGAGGGGCTGCATGAACTGGCCCGTGGCAATCACAACCTGCGCTGGCTTAGTCTGAAAGGCTGTGAGCTGGTTACAGACGAGGCCGTTGTTGCACTACGCGCTGCCTGCCCCAAACTGCGCTGGCTAGACTTGAGCGACTGCTACGGCATACTATTTGCAGACCAGCCGCTGGTGCTAGCAAGCCAATCGTCGCAGTCTACGCGAGAATCAGCTGATGGCTCGCAAATGGGGACAGCGGACGATACAGGCGTCCAGGGTGATGGGCACGACCGCAGCGACGAAGGGGGATGGGTCACCGAGGATGACGAGGATGGCTCGGTGGATGAAGAGGAGACCAGTCACGAGGCGTAGATGGTGTTCTTGCACAAGAGGAGTGGCGTGTAGATGCGATGCATCGTAGTTGGAGGGATCTACCATGCAGCGCTCGTCATTAGTGTAATGCAGATCGTACGTGACGTACCAGTCTACCGCTGTGTGTACGCTCCCTGGTCAGGCAGCTGCAGTAAACTAGGCGACGCGATAGAGAGCGGTATGCATGCGTTTATGTAGACTCGGCGCTGCTATTAAGCATGCAGCACGGCCGGATGATTACAGGGCAGTGAGAAATAACAAACAAGGTGGCTGCCCAAGCAGCGTGGCGCATTACAACGTAGTGCATAGGCGCATCTGCCCGAGACAAGCACCCATTGCGACGGCGAACAGAGGCTGACTATGAGGTGTTGCTGTGATCGAGATCTGCCCGACATAGATCATTGTTGCCCCACCAGTCCAGGTGCACGCGACGTAGCTGGAACGCAAAGAACACAACCAGTGCACCCAGCGCAGTGCCCGTCTCCAGTGCTGCGGAGAGAACATAGTTGAAGCGACTCCACCAGTGATGCCGATAGCGGTAGATGACAAACTGAAAGACAAAGCCAACGATAATCCAGGTGTTGTACATTGCCGGTCGGGCCGGCGGCATCAGCGATGTGGCCGACAAAAGAATGGGGGCGTGCACATACACCAGCCAGGAGCCGGGGAATCGGCGAGCCAGCAGCCAGCAAGGAATCGGCAGCAGTGCGCCGATAAGAAAAGCCCAGAGAATAGGTGAATAGAGGCTTTCCGTCGTGCTGAACAGACGCTTTGGGCCAATGACGCCCCATATGATGGACGCCGAGTAAAAAGTGCGCGTGTTGCTACACGACCACCGTGTTGCTGCCACGTTGCCGTCGGGCGCGCACAGATTGGGCACAATATTCATCATCAGGTAGGCAGTGGCGAGATTGATGACGCCAGCTATGATGGTGCCGATCATCTGCGCCAGAAACATGTGGCGCGGCGGAATCTTCATGTAGTGGCCGAGCTTGAGATCACCAAGAAAGCTAATACCCTGCACCACAGAAATGTAGCCATAGGTCTTGAAGGTCATGTTGGCAATAGGCCGACCGGGAAGCAGGTAGCCGATGATGAATTCGGTGATGATGTTGAGGCCCGGTGTCTGGTTGGCAATGGCGGTGATGATGCCGATAGGCACGATAAACACCGCTGCCATCAAAACAGCCAGCAACAGACCCCACCAGGGCAGGTCCAGGTCATACAGGTGGCAGGTAAGGATGGCCAGTCCGGTGTTGAGCATCAGGACGGTAACGTACCACCAGTTGGGCACCTCCTGGTAGCGATCCATCAGCCGCGCGTGAATGTCCTCGGCGCCTGTCCGCACATCGCGCAAGCGTGCCATAATCTCGCGACCATGATACAGCATGGTGTGCACGACAACCGCTCCCAGCGTGGCAAACCCAGCCCCGTAGCTGATTGCAAAGTAAAACGACATGTACCCTTCGCCATACTGCTTGTAGAGGGTTTCGTCCAGCGACCAGGTTGTCTTGTTTAGCACACTCAGCACCGGATAGCTTTTGCCGTTGATGTCGTATACGTCAGCGCCAATGATTGGAAACTGCTTTGCGTTCCACCAGTTGCTGTAGTAGCCGATCGGAAGCAGAATCCAGCAGACGATGACGAATCCAACAAACAGGTTCAGGCTGGCCCAGAATGGTGTGACCATGGGCGAACCGAGAAACGAGATGACGTTGTTCCAGTCAAGGGAAAAGGACAGGATGCCTAGGCCGTGGCGGCCCGAGCCCAGCTGGTTGAGAAGTAGGCTGTGGGGATGGATCAGGCACAGGATAGAGATGGCGCCCAGAAAGCTGGCCAGATAGCCTGGCAAAAAGTAGTACGCAAAGCTTCCCAGCGTGGCTATCATGAAAAATCGCATTCGCGTTGTGGCCCTCTGGCTAGTCATATGCGACGCACCGCTAGTGATGCTCCGAGCACCGCCGACTGCGCCTGAGCCGCCGGCATCTGTCTCAAGCGCTTCTAGATCTGCCTCTTCGTGCAGCGTGCGATAGAGCGCGACGGAAACCAAGTTTGCCGGCCAAATCATGGCTGCAGGCCGGATCAGAAAGCGCCGACAGATGCCGGCAAGGCCATAGCCGAGACACTGTGTGGTGAGCACCAGCAACAGACCGCCCAGGAAGCCGCGATCTACCTGGTAAAAGATACGCCGCACCACGATGATATCCACTGCGTACGCCACGGCTGATGCAGAGTTGGCGCAGGCAATGATCAGCGCATGCTCCTTCATGTTGAACGGCCCGGGATTCAGGCGAAAGCTGAAGGTTCCCAGATGCACATGCCAGTCAGGGAGCACACGAGCGAGGCCTTTTCCCAGGGGAAACGAAACAAGCTGCACCACGATGGGCGAAATGAGAATGGAATAGTCGCGGAATGCCAGCACCTGATTTGCAAACGAAAGAATTGCCGTAAACAGGATGCTCAGCAGCCAGAAGCGAAACGTAAGCGTCGGCAGTGTGCCGTCGTCCTTGTTGCTGACGGTGGCGCGCACAATCTCAAACGGCGAGTCTTCATCATCCAGCGGGTCGCCGGCGCTGTCCACCACGGAGGGATGCGTTCGATCTGCGCCGTATGGCTCGTTGTCACCGGCCAGAGTGGATGCAAAAGAGGTGGCATAGACGCTACGGGTGCGGCCCGGCGGTTTTCGCTTGAAGACCATATCCACCACGCGCTGCCACAGCAGAATGCTCACGTGCTGTGCGCGTATGCAGACGCGCTTGATTAATAGGAGCACAGGCGCCGACGGTCGACCAGCAACGGTGATGCGTCACAGCCGAATGCAGCGAAAGCGAAAACACGTGTGTCTATGCACGTCCTATGTTGGCAAACAACGCGTCAGCGGACAATTAAGCGTGTTCTGAATACGGTCGCTTTCAATGCCAGCCGACGCTACAGGCGGGTAGCAGCAGAAAAGTAACAGACCGGTGGTCCAACAGCAGTAAACGGCGACCAAAGCCAGCGGCGCCAGACAAGGATGTAAAGAACGTTGCGACAGGCAAAAGATCTCGTCGTTTCTTAGCAGCAAACGCGGCAGCAGCAATAATAAAAGGTAGCGCAGAGCTGGGATTCACAGCGTCCGCAGTCCACCGGGCAGCTAAATGTGGCGTAGGGAATGCTCGGGCAAATGCGGTTGGCTAGCGGCCGGCAGATGTATTGAGGCGCGCTGGCGTCGTCACGGCAGCCAGATTCACAGCGTGCGCTGGGGAATGGCAAACTACTTGACAGCGCAAGGCGAGGTGGGCGAGTAGAGAGAAAAGGGATAGTGTAGCGGCACCGGCGGTGGCGGCCAAAGACCAAGGCGAAGGCGGAACGGAGGATACGCTGCGCCGCCAGTAGCACGAGGTGCGTGTTTGAAGAGGGCAGACCCACAGGCACAGGATGGAGCAACGTATGGCCGTGCCAAGTATGAGACGCGTGCGGTAAACGCCAAATAACCAAGTGTGCTATTGTGTAGCGCTGGCATATATTAGGCAAACAGCGCTGCGCGGGCCAGCGGGCCAGAAGAAGAGCGACGGTGCTATGCCAAGAATGGTGAAGGGTAATATGCAGTCACTGGAATACCGTAGCGGTCGGCCCGCAATGCTCGAGCGCGGGTGCGTGCTAGAGGACGGGCAGCATGCGCAAACACGGCGGCAAAGACGGTAAAACGGCGCTAGCAGCAGTCGCCAGTGGAGCAAGTAGAGAGAGAGAGAGAGAGAGAGAGAGAGAGAGAGAGAGAGCGAGAGAGAGAGCACGAACAGATAAAGGATGCTCGGCGTGGCGAACATGCAACGGGCGCATGTGGCAGCATTGCACGCGTGGTGCGACTGGTCGCGCCGTGTCGGATCCCAAAACCGAAGCATTACGGATGGACGTATGCTGGCGCAGATGAAAGGAGACAGGGGTGCCGGACCATCATGCCACTCACCTGGCCTAGTGCACGCCTGTACGCGTGCAAGCACCCGAAAGCGTGGCTATCTGGCGGCGGCAATAAACAAGTGTGGCCTAAACACTGCGCTTGAGTGGATAGCAAGTGAACAGTGGTCGGCCAACCAGGCAGGCGCGAGTGGTAATGGAAGCGACAATAGGCAAGTGGAGTGAACACGCATAGCGGTGCAAGGCGAGCGCAGCGGCGGATGGGGTGTTTGCCTGCCTGTCGACCTGGAAAACCGACCATGCACCGGTGTGCAACGTTGCGACTAGGCGCCGGCGGCACGGACTCGCTAGGCTTCTCGCGGTGGCGGGCACAGAACAAGCGTGGCTTGTTTGCCAAAGCGCCCAAGCCTAGCAGCCATATGGGGCAGAGGCTGCGGAAGCTGCGCATGCTCTCCTAGACACAGCCAAGAAAACCGCGACGCTGCTACCGAGACGTAGTGTCTATGCGGCGTTGGCGGCACAGTGGTCTCACAGCCTCGCACTCATATTGACCGCCCACATTATCCCGGTGGCACCGAGTCTGTCCAACGGCGGTAGATACCAAACGCTGTGCTACCTGCGGGCTCCGTGCTTTATGGGCACGGACAGTCGTTGTTTTGGCGTGTGGAAATGCATCATGGCGGTGCGCAAGGCAAGGTTGGTGAGCGTGCATCTTGCTGCAGCCTAGCCGACGCGGTGTCTCGTGCCTGCGGTCCGGTGTGACTGCTGATCTGGTGTGGGCGCTGCTGATGACGATGGCGATGTGAGTGTGCCGATTCACGTTCACTGATGTAGATGTGATACCGATGGACTCGCACTGAAAAGGATGCGCTCGCTTGGGATGCCACACCAGACTACCATACCTACTTGTTCTACCCATCGACAGTGCTGCCAAGCCTTTTTGCCTGCCTACTTGCTACTTGACGGTCCATTCTCCATCTGCCATCTCGCATAGCCTGCCAACCGCGTTCAAATCCACATTGTATCATCATGTCGACGCAGTGGAGCCTAGCACACGGCCTGAACGAGCTGGATGACCGGCGGATTCGTCAAATCAGGCCGTTGATTCCGCCACAGATCCTCATTGAGGATTTGCCAGTGTCGGGAGCAGCGGCGGCTACCATCAAAAAGGGCCGAGTGGACGCCGAGAAGATTGTGCGTGGCCAGGACGATCGTCTCGTGGTGGTGGTCGGCCCATGCTCGATCCACGATACAAAGGCTGCGCTCGAATACGGTGCGTGGAAAAAGCCTGGCGCGTAGTTGGCGGCGACTGACGCGGGTGATGGCGACGGTGCTTTCAGCGCGCAAGCTCAAGGCGTACGCAGACACTGCGGCCAAAGATCTGCTCATCGTTATGCGCGTCTACTTTGAGAAGCCACGCACCACCGTGGGCTGGAAGGGCCTGATCAACGACCCCTTTCTGGATGGCAGGTGTGTTGCATCGATGGTATTGCGGCTGCCAAAAAAGCGACTAACGCACCAAACGTGGACCATCACAGCTTTGAGATTAACAAGGGACTGCGGATTGCGCGAAAGTTGCTGCTCGATGTGGTATGTCGACGAGCGCAATGCTCTGTCTGCGAGTGCTGGGCTTACCTGTAGACGCACACGTAGAACGAAATTGGCCTTCCTGCAGGCTGCGAGTTTCTCGATACCATTTCACCGCAGTACATTGCCGATCTGGTGTCGTGGGGTGCTATTGGCGCTCGCACGACCGAGTCGCAGGTGCATCGCGAGTTGTCGTCGGGTTTGTCGGTGCCAGTAGGCTTCAAGAACGGTACGTGTATTGCTGGCTTGTCGCGTAGATAGGCACACTGATCAATGATCCAATATGGGCGCACCATAGGCACTGACGGCAATGTACGCATTGCTGTGGATGCCATCAAGGCGGCAAGTAAGGGCCACTGCTTTTTGTCGGTGACCAAGCAGGGCCTGAGTGCCATCGTTGCCACAGAGGTACGGTGGAGTGCAGGCCGGCGCTGCCAACGGCCGATTCGCAGTAGCTAACCCTGGATTTTGATAGGGCAACGACTCTTGCCATGTCATCCTGCGTGGCTCCACCAGCGGACCAAACTACGAAGAGGAGCACGTTACTGCCACGTGCAACATGCTCAAGGCATCCGGTGTCAATGACAATATTATGATTGATTGCAGCCACGGCAACAGCTGCAAGGTGTTTTCCCGCCAGGCCGAGGTGGCGGACTGCATTGTACGTGAATGGCACGCCGAGCATACGACCATGAGGGACTAACGCTAAATGTGTGTGCACACACACATACTCTAGGCCAAGCAGCTCGAGTCTGCTTCGACGTCGAGCAACATTTTCGGTGTCATGATCGAAAGCCATTTGGTGGAAGGTACGTTTGTGAAGTTACCGCACGATCGACTGTCACTGTCTCAGTGCTAACACTTTTCTGTGCATCTTGCGTTATGACTGCGCCAGGCCGCCAGGATATCTCAGACGATGGACCGGCGGGGCTCACCTATGGCCAGAGCATCACTGATGCATGTCTTGGCTGGGACGCCACCGTTAAGGCGCTCGAACGACTGCGTGAAGGTGTGCGCGCACGCAGGGCGCGAGTGGCTGGCAAAGCCTAGAGGTGTGCTAGTCATCACTAGGACAAAGATAAAATAATTCATCTCATGGTTGCACCGCTATTTGCACGATTCGTACGGGTCGGCGCTCGAGTATAGCGCTATAGCGTGCTTCCGATTGAAAGGACTTTAGGTTTAATATAATGACAAAATAACTGGATGTGCGTTTAGGCGGCGAGAGACTTGTACGGCTGGTCGTCATCGATGGACTCGTACTCGTCATCGTCGCTCTTGGGCGAAGAATTCATGCCGTAGCTCTTGATGGGAGAAGTCTGGCCACCGTAGGCAGGGGTCGACGGGGCGCTAGATGGGGACTGACCACCGTAGGCGGGAGTGTTTGGCAGGCTCGGCGGGGCCTGGCCACCGTAGGCGGGGGTCGACGGGGTGCTCGACGGAGACTGACCACCGTAGGCGGGAGTGTTTGGCAGGCTCGGCGGGGCCTGGCCACCATAAGCCGGAGTCTCGTGCATGCTCGACGGAGACTGACCGCCGTAGGTCACGGGCACCGGTGTGTCCACCGAGACCTGGCCACCGTAGGTGGAGGGCACCGGCACGCTGGATACGTTGCCGTAGTTGGTGGAGTTGGACACGGTAGAGTTGGTGCTGTTGCACGGCGCACCTGGCGCAGAGCCGGTGATCGGAGTGTAGCTTGGAGCCGGAGTGCAGCGGCCAGAGCTGCACGGGGTCTCAGGAGCCACCGACGACACTGGAGTGCATTGACCCGAGGTGCACGGCTTCTTTGGCTTCGGGGCCGCTGGCACACAGCCGCTGGTGCACGGCTTCTTCGGCTTCGGGGTCACCGGCACACAGTCACCGGTGATGCAGGGCGGCGCCACGGACGACACCGGCGGGTAGCTGGAGCCTGGAGAGACGCCACCCGGCTGGCCCGACACAGGGACAGGCATCGACACAGGAACAGGCACTCGGACTTCGACGTTCACCGGATACGGCTTCGGCACAGGCACGTAGACCGGAACCTTGACCTCGACCGGCTTCTCGACCGGGTACGGCACCTTGGTCTCGATGTGCTTGATGACCGTGGTGGTGACCGGGTACGGCACCTGAACCTCGACCGTCTTCAGCACCTGAGTCGGGATCGGGACCGGCGAGGTGATCGTGTAGGTCACCGGGACCGTCTCGACCACGCGCGTCGGCACGGTGACATACGAGGTGACCGGGACCGTCACGGTGACCGGAACCGTGGTCGCGCGCGTCACTGGCACGCTGACGGTGGTCGCAGGGCCAGAGACGGTGACGGTCGTGGTCGGGCCTGGCACCGTGACGGTGGTAGCCGTACCAGTAACCGTAACGGTAGTCGGAGAGACCACGGTGTTGTTGGTGTCGCACTTGCACTCGGGGCAGCGAGTCTGGCCACCCGACAGTTCACCGCCTTCGATCGGGGTCCAAGGCATCTTGGGCACATTGACGCGATCGACCGGCGGCTGGTACGGCGTCGCGGGGACCTTGGCAGATGGCTGGTACGGAGTGGACACATTGACACGATCGACCGGTGGCTGGTACGGCGTCGCGGGGACCTTGGTCGATGGCTGGTACGGAGTGGGCACCTCAACACGCTCGACCTGCGTGGACACAGGCGGCAGATAGGGCGTTGTAGTGCTGGGCTTCGGCACCTTGAGGGATTCGGTGCACGGCGTGGTGGTGGGCACAGGAGACGAAGTCTTGCACTCGTTGCACGGTGTGCTGGTGACTGGCGGCGTTACAACAGGAACGGTAGACGGCTGCGTGCCAGTGCACTTGGTGCATGGCACCGTGTTGTTCGTCGTGCTGTTCGTCGTGTTGGATGGCACAGTGACGTTCGGGAACTGCATCTCGTCGCCATAGACAGGCACCGGCGGGAGAGATCCAGCTGGAGATTCGCCACCATAGGCCGGAGGTGAGCTGCCACCATAAGCCGGAGCCGGGGAGCTGCCACCATAAGCCGGAGCCGGGGAGCTGCCACCGTATGCCGGAGCCGGAGAGCTGCCACCATATGCCGAAGCCGGGGAGCTGCCACCATAAGCCGGAGCCGGAGAGCTGCCACCATAAGCCGAAGCCGGAGAGCTGCCGCCATAAGCCGAAGCCGGGGAGCTGCCACCATAAGCCGGAGCCGGCGAGTTACCACTGGGGGGCGCCTCACCACCGTAGGAAGGCGAGGCTACAGCACCTGCGGCGGCAAAAACTGCCAACAGGGCAGTGATGGTTACGTACTGCATAATGAGAGTTGATCTAAAAGGGCGTTAAGTAAAAGTGTGCTAGGCAAGCGGCGCTTGCAGAGTATGCGGGCGAGGGTGAGTGAACTGAGCGTCAGTAGTATGAACGGAGAAAGGTGCGGCTATCCGCGCACGTAGTCGCTTATATGTGAAAGCGGCTGCTTGGGACATGCGAGGGGGATAAAGAGCGCACACATCCGAAAGAAGACCCATTTGTTTGTAGGTCGCGTGGTGGCGTTACAGATATAGGAAACGGGCTTGCGGTTACTATTTGGCGCACATATGTGACTGTCGCTGGTTTTGATAGAAATACACGGGGTGGTAATACGAAACATTTCCTCGAGGCAGCGCACGTGTAGCTGGCTAAGCCCATGTGTTCCGTTCGACGTGAACAGCTGTAGCGGGCGGGTTTCTCGTGTACGGCCGCCTTATAGGACCGTCTTGGGCTGACGAAGCTTATGCGGTTTGCAGGCCATGCCGGCAACATTGCTGTATGCAATCAAGCAAGCGCTACAGAGCTTGGCCATAGTATGCGCATCGTTGTGATACAGATTGTAGCAAGTGTACCGCTTTGCAGACAATCGCGTGGGCGCGTTTACGGGGCTTGCAACGTCAGACACCGTTATAGGTTGCATATTAGCAATACCGGATGCTTGGCCAGGGGCACCACTGTGCGGCATGTCATTGCCTGCATCATGTAGAATGGGACTGCGGAGGCGACGTGTTCGCTTGTGCATCTCTGCTGCCACGACGAATGGCCACAGCTTCTGCGCTGTCTGCTTCAGCTTTCAAGAACAAGACACTCTTGGCACATGATGCTGCATACGGATGCGCGTTTTATTTTGGCACCTAATTGGAATACCGTTGTTTGAAACCCGTACCAGGCAAAGGTGGTGTCCCTGGCCCACATGCACTCGCGACGGCAATTCCATGTTGGGCTACGGCTGCCGTCGCTTCTCTGCTAGCATGCGTACTCGCGGGTCAATGACCACATAGTCATTCACATTATCGCGGCGTTTCATCAGGTCCTTGCCCTTGCTGTCCTTTGCAAAGACCAGTTCGTGGCTTAGCCAGCCATGGTCTTCCCAGTTTTCGCCCTCGAATTCGCTTTCTTTTGGCGCCTGTTGAGTGTTTTCGCGTGCACATGACTCGCAGTCTGCCACCTGATGCAGTGCGCACAGCTCTCCGCTGACCTCGGCCGGTTTTTTGCCAACTCTCTGGTAGTCGATTGGAGTAGCGGCCAGCTTGGAAGTAAAAGCATTTAGCCTAGCCAGTGTCTGACGTCCAGAAACAAGCACGTCAGCCCGCATGTATAGGGTAAACCGCTACTACCATGCTTACATCGTCCTCGGCATCAGCCTTGCGCCGCTTTCGCCCTCCGATAATCGACTTTCCGGAATCTCGGTACTGCGCCAGCGATTCTTCTAGCCATGATCTTTCCTTTTTCTTCTCTGGCACCTCGTCTCCCTGCCGTTGCTTTGCATTCATGGCCCGCAGATCGGCTTTGACGCGTTCGATTTCATCGCGAACAGTAGTTTCCCTGCCCAAGCACATTACAGACAGTGTCAGACGGGTATCGCGTATTATCAGCTGCCGACCACACTTGCTTTTTGGGTTTTGTCTTGGACTGAGCAAGTGTTTCCTTCTCCAGCAGTATTTGCGCTCGCATTTCCCGATCAAACGCAGTGTCCGACTTCCAAGCGTCGTCGATGGCGTCACTGCTCGCATCCTTTTGTACGGTGTGATCAGATGTCTTTTCAGCACCAGCACCGGAATTCTTGGCACTCTCCTCTGCTCCGGAAGCGGCCGTCTGCATCGCTCTACGTGTCAGGATCGCGTGCTGCATGGTCGCACTGCGCTGTTTGTACCTTTTCCGCGGGCGGAGGAGGCGTACTTAGTACAGACACATCAACCGCAATTTTGCGACTTAGTTTCCGGTCATTCTTCAGCACATCGTGACTGCTGCGCATTTTGACGCGTTCCACTGCCCCGCCAGCTGCATCATCGGTTTCGTCGGCAAACGAGAGCAGCTGCTTGTTTCTGCAAACGTGATGCAACGTTAGGTGCTGCTGCTGGCCATTACTCTAGCAAGTGCAGCCGCGCTGGACACGCTTACTTGACACCCTTTTTGGGCCGCGCCTTTGCTGCTTCCTGCTCGCGCCGCCGCCGTTCCGCTGCTTCGCGCATTGCTTGCTTTTCGGCCGGTGTGGTGCGCGGCACAATGTCTTCAAACGGATTCTCCAGCACTTTGGCGCCTTTAATCTTTGGCGGACGCACTGGCCGTTCCCCGTTCAGCTCCAGCTCGCTGATGCTCAACGCATTGTAGAGTGTATCGCCTGCTATCCGACCAAACAGCGTATGCCTGTTTTGCAGCTCGGGCGTTGCTCCGAGCGTGATAAAAAACTGTGATGTGTTGTCGTTTCGTTCTGCAGATGCCATGCCGACCAAGCCACGTCGCGTGAAACGCAAACGCGAGTGATACTCGTCTGCGAACGGCTCGCCATAGATGGACTCGCCGCCTGAACGGTTTGCGCACATGTTAGAGGCATGGTGGTGCTGGCGCCTTTGGTAAGCCTACCCATGCCGGTGCCGGTAGGATCGCCACCCTGTACAATAAAGTCGGGCACCACGCGATGAAAGATGACGTCCTCATAGTATCCTTCCAAGCAGAGTTGAATGAAATTGCGACAGGCCTTGGGCGCTTCTTTGCACCAGAGCTCCATGTCTAGGTCGCCGACCGTGGTGTGCAGCACCACGCGCCCACTGTGTGTCGACACGCCCGGGTCATCGTATCAGCCAACCGTACAGACGCTGCGCTGCCCCGCATTTTTGCCGCCGTCACGCGTACGTCGTGGGTGGCTCTTGAATGTAGATTTGGCTCATGCTGTTGGGTTGGAATGGCGTGAACAAAGTGGCTGCCGTCGTAAACCAAAACAGCAGCGGCGGCGGTAGCCATCAGGTAAGGGGTTATCGGCTGGCGATCCTGCCGCCGTTATCTCTCTCTGTCAACGTCTCTATCCCGCTTGTTTGCTGGCGCGCCATACCGACGCCACGCTGCTCTTTCCGCCCCTTCTCCCCGGTCGCTCCAGCCACCACCACGCACGCGCAAAGCTAGTGCCTGCTGCTAAAACGCCGTTGACTTTGCATCACCGCTACTCAGGCGACAATGTCTACGTTAGCGCGGCTGTGTCGAACGCCCACCGCGCTAAAACGTGGTCCACCGTCGCGGCTGCCACGCGTCGCTCGTACGCTAGCGCCACGCTACGCCCCAAGCAGGGGCAAGGTAAGCGTGATCGCGTGCCAGCGTCCAGGTGGTCGTGACAGCTGATGCAATGCGGCCCGTAAAGACGACGGCAGCCTTTGACAAGGCAAAGTGTGCGCTGCTCTTCCCGGGTGTGTAGTCTAAAGGCCACATGCACAGAGAGGTCGTTTATGGTGCAGCTGGCTGACGTACGGCGGCACCCTGCAGGCCAAGGCGCGCAGCGCGTTGGGATGGGCAAGGATATTTACGAGATCTTTCCATCGGCGCTTGCTGTCTTCCAAGAGGCCGATGAGGCGCTGCAGATGCACCTGCGTGATCTGATCTTTGACGGACCACAGGAAACGCTGACGCTGACGGAGAACGCCCAGCCGGCGATTCTTGTAACGTCCATCGCCTTTCTCCGTGTGCTCGAAAAGGAGTTTGGGTTTTCGGTCAAGGACCGCGCGGCATTTGCGCTCGGCCATTCGCTGGGCGAGTACACAGCACTAGTGGCGACTGGATCGCTCTCGCTCAGGGATGCTGTGCGGCTAGTGCGAGCACGCGGTCTGGCGATGAGCAAAACCGTGCACGAAGATATCTGCAGCCCCACCTCCATGTCGGCGCTGGTAGTGCGGCGTGGTAAGCTGGACGAGCTGGAGCAGGCCATCACGGAACGTGTGCAGCCTCAGTTGGCGGCTGGCGAACTGGCAGAGCTGGCCAACATCAACTCGGTAAGCGTTGATGGTATGGCGGTGGCAGAGCTCATAGCGCTGACGCATGGTCGACGCCTAGTCTTTCCAAGCTGTTATCAGCGGCACAACATCTGGCGTGTACAAGGCCGCTCACATGCTCCAAGAGTGGCGGCTGGCGGCAAGAGCGGTGGATCTTCCAGTCTCGTAAGTGATTGGTGGCGCAGCACGCGTCAAGGGATACGGCCGAGCAATGTCTGCCCCAATCGGATAGCCATCTTACCTGTCTCGTCTGCAGCGCACCGTTCCACTGTAGCCTGATGAAGCCAGCAGCAGCAGCGCTGGATCCTGCCTTGAAAAAGGTAGCCTTCAAGACACCGGTGGTCGATGTAATCTCCAATGTGACGGCAAGACCGGTAGGTTAGGCACGCAGCACTCTCGCCAGACGCAAACTGACACGCTAAGCGGTGTGTAGCACGGCAAGGCAGAGGAGATTTCGCCGCTGCTACTGCAGCAGGTGACAGCGCGTGTTCAATGGTACCGTTCGGTAGAATACTGCAAGACAGCCGGCAATACGCGACACTGGCTTGCGTTTGGGCCTGGCCGCGTGCTTGCTAATCTTATGCGCAAGGAGCACCCGCTGGATCCGCTAAAGTGAGTAGCAGCGGTGGCGCTGCGCTGCTATGGCCTCCTAAATTGCCTGCTTACTGACTTGAGCACAGGCATGTGGACAGTGTACAGGAGATTGAAGCCACAGCGCGTGCGCTTGGGTTGTAATGTGTCTAAAGGAGACAGTAAACATTTTTGTGCTCATGGGGCGCCCAATGAACAGCCAGCGCATTGTGGCGATGTGCTTTTGTGGATGACGACGCACGCTCACAGCCAGCCGACGATATCGCCTGCATTGCCTCTACACGTCAGCTGCAGCTCACTCGTCGATTCATTCCCATCATTTCTGTTACAAACAGTTGCTTACTGCCATGGCTTCCGTGGAAAAGGTTCAAGAGCTAGTGCAGCACTCGCTTCAGAGTAGGTGGTGACACAAGAGCAGCGGTTAACGTTGACACTGACGGCAATGCTGTGGTCAGTGCGCGAACGTGCCTACTGCCCATACAGCAAGTTCCGCGTTGGTGCAGCCCTGCTGGCCAAGAGCGGCAAAATTTACACAGGTAATTGCTTGTAGCGTATCGGCCGTGTCCTGTGCTAACACCGACACCATGTTTGCAGGTTGCAATGTGGAAAACGCTTCATACGGTGGGTGAACACTTCAAGTGCCGCCAGTCACCAGGATACAGCTGACATGTGCTTTAACCGTCATCGCGTGGACAGGCGGCTGCATTTGCGCTGAACGTACTGCCTTTGTCAAGGCAGTGGTGAGTTGCGCACTGGCGTTTCCATGTGGCAACGGCTTGCTAACACGAGTACAGAGCGAGGGCGACCGTGAGTTTACCGATTTAGCCGTGGCGAGGTAAGCAATGCGCAATATGCAATGTCGATGGTCATGCACTGAGACCACATGCACCCGCCCACACACGTAGCGATCGCAACGATTTCTGCTCGCCTTGTGGCATCTGTCGGTAAGCAGGTTGCTGTTGATCAGGACGACGCTTGCCTAACGACACACTGCACACTGATACCAGTCAATTCATGGCCGAGTTTGGCCTGGATCTGCGCGTCCACCAGGTCAGCACCACCGGACAGTTCAAGACGTTCACCATGAACGAGCTTCTCCCGGGTGCTTTTGGCCCAGGAGATTTGGAGAAACACTAGCGTGTGGCACATGCAGCATTGGCGTCGAGCGTAGTAGTAGTAGTAGTAGTAGTAGTAGACGCCAATGCCTGGCCAAGATATATTGCACAATACACCGCACTGCAGCCATGACACGCTCAAGATTGCGCGGTTCTTTTGTAAATTGTCTAATCCTCTGCAGCTGCACTAGTGTCGTCCACTTCTTGCTCCAGCGACAGATCCTGCAGCAGCCGCTCCACATTGCGTCTCTTTTCGTCCGCCTGTCGCTCTGCCTAGATGCAGGCAGGATGGGCAGATATCCGTTAGCATGTGCTGCACAGACACGCTACATTCCAATCGATTCGATCGACAGTACCTTTTCGCGCATAAGACGCTCCATTTCTGGCTTGTATTCGCTGTAGCATAGGTGGCGCCCCATGAGCAAACGCATTAGCCACCAGACGTTGCGCCTATTACAAGCGCACAAATACTCACGTTTCGTACTCTTTGACACACTCGTCAACCGCGGCAAACAGCTCATCCATGCCAGCGCCAGTCACGGCGGAAACGCCGACCGCCTGTAGGCGCATACAGTGTGTAAGCAATAGCAATAGGACATGGCACCACTGCCACACTCGTGCACAATGCAATACCCACACGTAGGCAGTTGTAAAACTCCTCAAGCATCAGCGACATGGAACCGGTAAGCGAAGCCATGTAGGTATCGTCACGCTGGTGCACATCGCGCTGAAACGCCTCAAAGTCGGTCATCCACTCGATGGCAAAGTCGTGCGGCTGCGCATCCGTCTTGTTGAACACCAGCATGAACGGCAGGCGCGTCTTGTACAGAATACTAGAGACATGCAGCGTAAGCACCGACGGGTATCGCCCAAAGCTCCGTTCATGGCGGCGTACCTGCACGCATAGAGCATATTGGACATGAAAGTGGCGGGGCTGCTGCAACGTGGCGTATCCACCACATACAGCACCACCGTCGGGTGCGACGACGCAATAGCCTCGGTAATGATTGCGCCTGACGCTGACCACGTAAAGATCTCAATCTGGCCAGGTGTATCGACAAGGACATGGCTGCAGAACGCTGTCAGCGCCATGCTGCGCGAAAGGCGCGGGCAGACATGACCTTACCTCACTTGGTCCGCGCGCTTCTCCACAAATCCAAGCACCTGGTCAAACTTTGTCGTGAACAGATTGAGCGCGGTAAGAATGCCGCCGTTGGGTCCCATGTTATACTGCTTCATGACCTCCTTGTAGTTGACCGTGTCGCGAATGTCAATGTTGGCAGTGTACGGCAGCTCAGCCACGGCTGGATCGAGATTCAGCGTGTACGGCGGCCGGCCAATGCTATGCAGGTGCGCATTCAGACGCTGTGACGGAAACTGTTGGCCTCAGGACGTACGCCACGCCCGAACGCAGCACGCAACACGCAACGCACCTGCATGAGCGTCGTCTTGCCGGAGCCGGCCATGCCGATGAGGATGAGCGCGGCTGGCTGTGTCGCAGTGGTGGCCATCGTGGAAAGAAAAATCGATGTTGGTGTGGCGTGTTTAGAAAAACCGGACGCGTTTTAGCGCTGCAGCCACGCCTCCAGCCAGGCAAACTGATGCAAGGTTCGACACCCCTTTGGGCATCAGCGCTCTTTTAACGTCAGCTTCATCCCGTATAGTGGCCTGCTAATGCTACGCTGCAGGGCGCTAAAACGCCTGCAATACAGTGTAGCGCAATCGGAATTGCTTAGAGTCTGACCGTTGGCAGCCAGGAAAGCGATGATCTTTTCCTCCATGCCAGAGTCTCGACAGATACACGTCACCTTTAGAGGTCGCATGCCAGCGTTGGTTTTGCGCTGAAACACACGGCAAAACACTATTCTGTTGTTTATGCAAACGTGGATGGCAAGTACAGTCATATGTCCCAGGCTGGGATAGCATCAGTAGTTACAGGCCTGCGTCGCTTTCTATGGTAAATGTCGGCGCGGAGCGCTGTGTGTAATATATTCACAGGCTCCACAGCGAGACGCAATGACACCCGGGGCTGCTACGCTGCTGCAGCTCCTGCCATCCAGGAAAAGCCGTCTGCGCTGGTGATGGGTTTGGCGCTTGCTGCAGACAAGAATAACCCTGTCGCTACCATCGCTGTCGCTGTCGCCTACTTAAAGCTCACCGCTATACAATTTTAGCACGAGTTATCGTTTATTCAAGCTGTCTTTGCGTCAAGCTCGGTGCTTTCTCATTCAGATTGCTGCTGCAAACTAAAAGCCTCCAAAACGATACCATACGCTAACACAGCACTATTTTGTGCTCTATATTGTCCTGCACTGGCCGATGCGGCATCCCACCGTGCTGCCAGCCCATTCACGTTCTCTGCAGCAAACTCAGCCTCGCCGCATCCCAAACGACGCACTGGCTACGTTCAGAGCTCTTGCGGACAGCCTATAGAAGGAGCGCAACTTGCCGGTATGCCATCCACGACGCTCGTCGATCTTTACTGCGTGAATGTTCTTTCCGGCTTTTTCTGCGCTTTCTGCTGCATGTGCCATCCGCCGTTTCTTGGTCACCCCTTTTTCCATCAGCGTTGCGCAGATTCACCGCTGGCGCTCACATAGCCGTGGGCATTAGCACGCATGCTTTCACACCCGATCGCCGCAGTCTGGGAGGCTTTGGAAAGCACCGCTAGACTGGCCATCCGCGTCTTTTGCAGTATACCGCCCATTCTTGCGCTTATCCCCATTTCCCTTTTGGCCGGCTACTGGCGCGATGGCCACTTGCACCCGCCGTATAGCTACGCTAATTTTCAATGCTCTCCGCCGGCGCACTCCAAGCTCTACCCACAATTCGGTGTATATTGCTATTTTTACGGCATATCCCATGTAAGAGCCACCTGATAATGCAAAGTAACGTGGTATTCTGTGAACGCACACTCGCCTTTGGTTCCCTTCTCGTTCTCGGCGTTTGTCACCTGGTCCGCTGCGCCTAGGTTGCAAGTGCACAGTGCAAGTTACACTACTGGTCAGCAGCAGGCGTGATTTGCGCTATGTCTACGCTTGGTATTGCGCCACATGCACGGAAATTCGCTTCTGTATATTGCGTAACATTGATGCATCTCGCAGCGTGCGACACCTGTGCTGTTCACCTGTACTGCACGCACAGGCGACCAAAGATGCCAAACACCATTGCGCTCCGTGGTAACCGCCACTATGCCTCCCAGTTGCGCTATGCCTGGAGGTGGCGTAAACTAGCTTCCGTAGGCGGACGCCAGGCGACGGTGTTTGCATGCAACCGCCGAGACTGGTGGCAATTCTATTATTATGCCCTCCCAACCGGCGCTTGATGCTTGCGTTTCCAGCGATACACTGATGGCGTCATCTGTTCATAACGTAGCCTTGGATGTGTTCATGATGAAGCTGCAAGGTGGCCCAGCTGCCACGATCAGGTGAGAACGTCGATAGAGAACCGGTCCTTTGCCGACGCGGTACGCCGAGCCTGCTTCGCTTTGCATCGAGTCACGCTAGTGCATGCAGATCAGCACCTTAGATACCCATCCACATGCTGTATTGCGTACGCACCCTCCTACCGCGCTTGCCATTATATGGGTTGCAGTGGTGCAGTCGAATTGTGAAATACTGCTAGCCGTGGCGGTAGAATGCAGCAATTTCATCCTTGTGTATTACGAGCTATTCCGCGCTACCACATATAATCTCCTACCGCCGCGATAGTAGCATCTACCGGTTGCCGTCTCCCTTGCATATTGCGTACGCGCTGCTATCCAGGCTGTTTGTATTGTTGCTGATTTTTATCGCCTTCCTTGTGCGTGCCATCCTTTGTTAACCTAGTCGACGCGTGCTATTCTTGCGTAGTATTTCTTGTCAGCTAACCAGATTGGCTTTCGAGCGCAGTGTTCTTTGCTGCCAACATGCGTCCTCTGCTCACTCTTGCCCTGCGACTGCTGGCACTGGGAATACTGTGCACTGTGTGTGTGCGTGGAGCCACTCTTGGCGCTGCTGGCGTGAAGCAAGCAAAAAAATCGCAGACTACTACCGCACCGGCACGCCATAAGGGAAGCGGACCACAAGTGAGCGCTTCAAGCGCACTCGCAAAAACAGCCGCGACTGTCTCTATCGCCGCTATAGCCAGCGACCCTGTCAGTCCGGCACAGCCACGGAGCGAATGGTCACGACTGATTGACGTTAGCAAGCTGCCGGCAGGCGTCGGGCCAAAGACTGTCGGCGGCGGGCTTTGTCCCGGCTCGGCATGCGCCCCTGGAGACTGCAAGACCTGCTGGGAAACATGTGGCAGCTGTCCAAGCGCAGAAGATATCTACGGCTGTCCCAAGACTGGGCAGTGGGCGCTCACGTTTGATGACGGCCCAAGCCCGTACACACGTACGCTACTTGACACGCTTGATCGACTCAAGGTGAAGGTGACCTTCTTCTTCCTGGGCGGTCACGTTGCGCAATATCCGGACATTGTAAAGCGCGCCTACGATGCTGGGCATATTGTCGCCTCGCACACCTGGTCGCACCCGCATCTGTCGGTAAGTGATGCGCGAATGTCGCATGACGCCAGTGCTTTGACTGACCTGCTGCTATTGCCCATACCTAGTCACTTCCCAACGACCAGCTAATCGCCGAAATCAAAGCCACTGAGAATGCCATCTTTAATGCCACCGGTGCTCGCCCGGCCCTTATTCGTCCACCGTACGTAGCCATGACCGTGATCACGACCAAGTTTACTGTCCCCGCAGTTTACGCGGCGCTAACACTCTGTCATCCGTGATACACAGCTATGGAGAGGCAGATGAGCGCGTGAAGGCAGTATTCAAGCAGCTTGGCTATCGCAGCGTCATGTGGAACATGGATTGCACCGACTATGCTGTGCTGGCGGCCAAACAGGACAGCGCCAAAATCTTCCAGGCCTTTCAGAATGCCCTCACCAAGCCGACCGGTCTGAACTTCAAAAATGATGCAGGCTTCATTTCGCTGCAGCACGACATCTTTTCGGAAAGTGTCGACATGGAGGAACGCATCGTATCCCTGCTTCGCGAAAAAGGGCACGTCCTGACCACGGTTGCCGAGTGTGCCGGTGCCTCGCCTTACCAGGAACAGTCCGCCGACGACAAGAGCCGCACCTCAAACAAGCGATCACCCAGTGGGGATGTTGGCGGCATTGCGGTAGCAGCTAGATCGGCCGCCTCGCCGTCGTCGCGCTTTGCCCTAACGTCGACGTCCGGTGGACTTGCGGCATTGTACGTGGTCTCCGGTGCTGTCGTTGGCATGGGTGCGCTGCTTCAGGCTCTGGGTCTATAGGGGCTTATCATTCGTATACGCACGCCCACGGTGTACGCGGGCCTGCCCTACATTACCGCCAGATGTGCTTATCTGTCCACAGCCCGCGTGCTTGTGAGCGCCGCTGCATCAATGTCAATAGCTGCTATCGCACTGTTCTACGCCAAAATGTAATTCCAATCCTATTTCGTTCAAAATGCACATTGCTAAAAATAGGCACCAAGCCAAGCACCACAGCTCAGCCGGTTCGTTGTCCGCCAGTGCGTTTGGCTGTCTTTCTCTTTCATTGCACTGCCATTGCACCAAAGGACTTTGCCTGTGTCGCTTGCTCTCCTATCCGCCACATACTCTCGCTGTCTGTACCATACGCATTCCAACTAGCATCCACCGCTGCTCAGCATGCTGCTGCCGTCGTCCAGCTACCCTATCCAGGGTATCTTCTACTTTATTGTGCACCCGGCGCTCTGGGCCAAATGCTTTTGCGGTAGGTAATTTGCGCTTGCAGTAGCAGCGCTGGCGCTTACGTCTGCACGTCTGCACCCGCTAATCTGGACCGTTCAGCCTTTCTTATTGCCCTCTTGGTGGCCATTGCCTCGCTGGTCGGCAGCTTTGTTGCAATGCCGTTCGTTGCACGCGCTCTCATTGCAGCAAACTGTCCGTCTGGCCTCGCATGGGTGGTCGCTGTCATTATTGCGCTGCTCATGTCTGCACTTATCGTGCTTATTTCCGTGCTCATCATTATCCCGGCCCTTGCTGAGACCATGGTCGACTATGTGTGGCGTGACAAGGGCCTGCCAATCAATGACCGGCCGGACGCCTGTTGTCGTGGCTGCGCTACGGATTGTGGTCTGTGCTGCACTAGCACCATCGTGAGCATCCTACTGCTGATCATCACATTTCCGCTCAACGCCATTCCCATTGCTGGCACGGTGCTTTTCTGCTACGTGAACGGCTGGATGTTTGCCTGGGAAAAGCAAACGCGGTACCATGTGGAAATCAAGGGCTGGGACTTTAAGCAGAGCCGCGCGTACGCAGCCCACCATTGGCGCGCGTATGCAGGTGAGTGCGAACATTAGTTGGCGCTACGATTCGCTGCTGATCGCATAGCCGGCGATGATACACAGGGTTTGGCACTGTCTGCTACTTTTTGCAGCTTGTCCCCATCGCCAACATCTTCTTTTCCTTCACCAATGCGGTCGGCGCAGCTCTTTGGTCCGCGGCGCAGTGGGAGGAGGAGCAAAAGCTGCTGGCCAAGTACGGCATTAACGGCGACGGCAAGGTAACTTGGGAAGCTCAGCCTAATGACTATGGCACCGGTGAAGGCTCCAACAGTGCCGCCGAGCTTTCTGGAGGTGGTGTCGCCGGTTCGGGCGAGTACGGTCCAGTGGATGTACTGGAGCTACAGCAGCAAGAAAAAGAGGAGGCTGATGTAGCAGCAGCTCGCGTGTAGAGGTCGCTGGCGTGTGCAGATGTCGCAGAATCGTAGCACAATGACCGCAATACACACCCTGTTTCTTAGCGCTTTTCTTAGTATACTGCAGTAAATTGCGATGATACGACACTACGATACGCTGATGCTGCAACGAGCGTATGCTAATGGCATCTGTAATAGATGGTACAGTCTTGTCGGCATGATGGCAGTCAGCAAAGCTGATAGAATCTACATCATTGTCGCGAATACACGAGCAGCATTTCAGTGTCAGTCCTGAGCCGCAGCATGGTATCCGCCAAGCGATACAAATCTACAGACTCGATCAACGCCGGTCTGAAGCGAGGTTGATGCATATCTGACCTTGCTAGGAAAAGAGATAAGCAAGTAGCTGATGCCAACAGCTATGGAAATGTTTGTTCTATTCCAACTGTACTACACAACGGGCTACGCGACTGTCTTGCGGCCAGCTGTTAACCATAGGATTGTCGCCGAGGCCTATGTGGCAGTGGGTGTGCACCGGCCGTCAACCTGTTTGCGCGGTTGTGTTCCTCGTGCGGTACTGCGTCACAGTACCCAACGCGTTATACAGCCTGTAGTGTAAATCTTTTGCCTTTGTAGCCAATTGTCTTGAGTCGCTGCCTACATAGTGGGCGTGATATTTGTTGAAAGCAGTACGCAGAGTGGTGT
>KZ992454.1:0-15367 GCA_003614735.1 Thamnocephalis sphaerospora | reverse complement strand
TCAGCTCTGTAGCTTGTAAACCGTGCACGTGTGTAACGCGGCATACACGTTCGCAGCATTGAACCCTAGCGTGTGGCGACAGAACTTCCCGAAAGGCAGAGAGGCCTATTTTCATGTCGTCTGCAACGCTGAACACTATGAGAAAGGTAACATTTGCTACCGTAGGGTACGCACGCAAGCACACACGCACACACACGCATCTATGGCGCCATTCCATGCACACTTTCCCCGCAAGGCCTCTGCCAGCATAGTTTTTTGTACGCCAAGTTCGATGAACAGCGCGCCATGTAGCTTGCGCTTGGTTGGAAAGGCGATTACGATTCACCCAAGCTGTAGCAGGTGATCTGCCAGTGCTGCTAGTACAGTCACTGCAGCAGTGCAGTGCTGCTGGCGCAGAGCTCGCTACACGCTGGTGCCACTGGTTCGGTCGTCTAGGCGCTGGGACGCGCGTGGAACCATGTTTACGCTATACAAAGTGCAACCACCTGCCGGTGCAAGCACGTTGTGATGTCTCCCAGCCTGGTGTACTTTGTTTGCAGCGTGTGCTGAATGCACATCTCGGTTAGCGCTGAACTGGATAAAAGTTGCACTCGTTGTTGCAGCGGCAGCAGTAGGTATCACCATCAGCCTACGGCTCTACCGATACGAATTCCACCACACGCAGTCGACACGTCCTCCTTGCCTGCGCCGTCGTCAGCGCAGTTAACGAACCGCCAATTTCAGTCGCATCCCTACCAATCCGCCAACGCCAACATTAAGCGATACGCGAACGGTACGCAACATGTCTGCCTCGGCACAAGAGATGCAAGAGATAGACGAGAAACAGGCGCACGCCAAAGACCCGCGCACCGAAAAGAAGGGATACATTGAGAATTTGGATGAATTTGAGGAGGTCGACGACAGCAAGCCGTACTTTAACGAAGATGGCGAGGAAGACTCGCCATACGCCGTGGTGCGCGCGACGGTCAGCAACAAGGACGATCCCAGCCTACCCACACTCACGTTCCGCTTCTGGCTCATCTCCGTGCCGCTGACCATCGCCGTGGCCATGTTCAATCAAATGTTCTGGTTCCGTACCATCAACATTTCCATCGGTAACTCGGTCATTATCCTCATCATCCTTCCGCTTGGTCGCTGGCTAGCCCGCGTGCTGCCCGACCGCCTTGTCAAAGTCGGCCCATTTAGCTTTTCTCTCAATCCCGGACCGTTCAACGCCAAGGAACACGCCCTTATGACCACCTGCGTCACCTCTGCTGTCGGTGTCGCATACGCCGTCGACATTGTCGTCATCAAAGAACTATTCTACCACTCGCCCACGCCCATCATCGGCTCCATCTTGCTCACGCTCACCACGCAATGTGTCGGTTACGGTCTGGCTGGCGTCTGCTACAAGTATCTGGTTCGCCCTGCAGCCATGATGTGGCCGAGCAACCTAATGTATGTTGCCGTGTTTCGCACCTTCCACGACCGAGATGAGGGCGCCGTGGGTGGCATGACGCGCATGCGCTTCTTCCTGCTGGTTACTGCCGCCAGTGCCATCTACTACTTCTTGCCGGGCTACCTGTTCACCATGCTTTCGGCCATCTCTGTTCTCTGCCTGGCCATGCCCAACAACGTGCTGGCCAACCAGATCGGATCCTACACCAAGGGCATGGGCGTTTTGTCCTTTACGCTGGACTGGTCCAACATCACTGCCAACGTGGTGTCGCCGCTGATGATGCCGTTCTGGGCGGTGGCCAACGGCTTTGTGGGCTTTATCGTTCTCATCTGGATTCTGCTGCCAATCGGCTACTACAACAACCTGCTCGAGTCGATCAACCTGCCGTTTATCAGCTCTGGCCTCTTCACGCCTGACGCCAAGGTGTATCCCACACTTAATCTGGTCGATAAGGCGACACTCAACATCAAGGAGGATATATATGCCGAGGTGGGCGCGCCGCGCATGTCCTTTATGTTTGCCATGTGCTACGGCATCGGCTTTGCTGGACTGGCTGCCGTCATTTCGCACGTTTTCCTCTATTACGGCAAGGACATTGTTCGTCGCTTCCGTGAGTCGCGCGGTGCCGACGACATTCACGCTAGGATGATGGACAAATACGACCCGGCACCTCAATGGTGGTACATTGCCGTTCTCGCCATCTCCACTGGTCTGTCGGTATTCGTCTGCGAGTACTACGGCACGCAGCTGCCGTGGTGGGGCGTGCTACTCTCCATCGGCATGGCTGCATTCTTTATCCTGCCCATCGGCATTATTACGGCCATATCCACACAGACGCCCGGCCTCAACATCATCACCGAGTTTGTCATCGGCTACATCCTACCGGGTAATCCGATGGCCAACGTTACGTTCAAAACATATGGCTACATCGGCATGTACCAGGGTATTGTCCTTCTCGGCGATCTCAAGCTCGGCCACTACATGAAGATTCCACCGCGGCACATGTTCATCTCGCAGATGACGGGCACCATTATTGCCGGCGTGTTCAATGTCATCGCCGCCTACCTTATGTTCAGCGTCGAGGGCATTTGCGATCCAAAGCTGAACCCCGAGTGGAGCTGCCGTAGCGCCCGCGTCTTCTACTCTGCCTCTGTCATCTGGGGTGTAATCGGCCCTGATCGTATGTTTGGCGCGCAAGGCTACTATTCAATCCTTATGTGGTTTTTTTTGATCGGCGCGTTGCTTCCGGTGCCGTTCTGGCTGTTGTCGCGCCGCTATCCCAAGTCGTGGGTCAAGTACATCAACATTCCCGTCATGCTTGCGTGTGTCGGTGGCATTCCGCCTGCCTACACTGGCGCCTTCCCAACCTGGTTTATTCTCTCCTTTATTTTCCAGTTCCTCGTCTTCCGCTATCGTCGCACCTGGTGGTCGCGCTACAACTACATTCTGTCTGCAGGTCTGGACGCAGGTGTGGCCATTGGTAGCTTCATCATTTTCTGGGCCTTCCAGAACAACCACATCGAGTTTGATTGGTGGGGCAATCAGCCGGATTGTCCGCTTCTCGACTAGTGCGCACATAGCACGACATGCTGATGGTCCTGCCGCTTTAGGTTTTTGTTTGGGCTTTTGTCTGCACTGGCTCCAACGCCAGCCTGTTATAGCGTGTGAGCGGCGACGGATGCATCGTGCAATAGTAAAATGTAAGCAAAGTGGCGTCAAGGTAGTCTCAAGTGGAGTCCTAGTCTAGCTGTCATCGTAGAGCACTCTTTTGACGCCACCAGCGCTGGTGCTGGTAGCATGCGGGTTTGGTCTGCTCGCAGGCGACAGGCTATTGCCGACGTGCATGGTCTACTGGCCATGGGAGCCTACCTTTACTGCGACACCATCTCGTGGATTGAATGGTTGGTGCCTGCCATGTATCTCAATGCTCATGCTGTAGCAACGTGTCGCCATGTTGGCCCGTTTCACGTGTGCTAGCCACTCGTGCTTTTCCAGCCAAGTACGACGCAGCCCTGTGGTGCAGACGACAGAGAGAAAGAGAGAGAGAGAGAAAGTGAGGGGGCTGACGCACCGTGGCAGCCTCGCGCGTATTCCATTTTGCAGATGCCGTTGCAGCAAGTGCATCGCCGCCATGCGTTGCTGCAAGTAATCGCCAAGTGGCGCCCCGCTACGCCTGCCGCAACCTCGGAAGCCTTGATGTAACTATAGGATGGGTACCATTACCATTGCGCGTCGGATTGTGGTCGCGGACTTTCCTTACTTGCCGCTTTGGGTATATTTCTGTCGGCCTCCTCAGCCCACCTCGCCCCACCTTGTCTTCCCGCGCCCATCTTGGTCTGCTCATGATTCCTGGCAAAGCCGGCCCTACGTCTCTCGCCTTTATTCTGCATTTGCCGTGCGGCGCTACGCCTGAGCTGACCGTTCAGTAGCCGACTGGTGTGCTTGCGGCCTGTTCTGCACTCGCCCTCATCCTTGCGGCCCTAGTTATTATTCCCGCACATTTACTCGTAATTTTGCCCCGACAACCGCTGACGCCCTGTCGTGGACGGCAGCTTAGCCATAGCTGCCGTGTAGATTGCTTCTTCTTGTCCACGTGAGTTATCAGGTGGTGAATTGTATTGCACCCTGCGTCGCCGCTGTCGACGGTCAGACGACCGCCTGACCTTCCAACGAAGCGTCGATATCGCCTGCTCGCTGCCAGCAGTCTGCGCTTAACACGGCGACTGCATCACTTTTTTCCGGCTTCCTCCTCCTCCTTTTGTGTATACTAGCGCTTCTGGCAGTGTCTCACCTTGCGCGCTGCGCTGTCTATGCACTGTACGTTTCGGCGACCCGTTAGCTTGCACCACGGTGTGCGCAGAAACGGCCAGGGCGACGTTGACCGCCATCCTCTATCGCGTAGCGGCGTTTTGTCGGTGTCTCCGTCGTTCGTGGCGCTCACCCTACGTTGCTGGCTTAGCGCGCATCTCGACAAGCGATATTGCTACACGCACCATGATTATTCGAAGAGGGGACAGCGCAGGCCTGCTTGGCCTGTTGATACGAACGCTACTGGTGGGCATGTTGGCCGCAGTGACCGAGGCTAGCGGCGAGAACCATGGATTTTTCAGCGACGCCATCTGCTTTGAAGACAAGGGCGACAATCCGCATACAGTGTCGTCGCTGCGTGACCTGGCAAAAGCATCGACCATCGGATGGATCATGTCGGGAGCCGCTGCTGCTGTGGCTACCTGCATTTCTATGGTGCTTGTCTATAAGCATGCGCAGTATTACTACAAGGTGCGTCGGGGCGCATGGGCGATGGTATCTCGCGCAACGGCTGACACGCACGATACAGCCAAATCAGCAGCGATATATCATTCGAATCTGCATGATGGTGCCCATCTACGCTGTTGTCTCCTGGCTGTCCTATTTCTATTATCGCGATTCTGTCTATTTCGAGGTGCTGCGCGACTGCTACGAGGCATTTGTGCTTGCATCCTTCTTTATCTTACTGCTGGAGTATCTGGGAGACACGGCCGAGGAGCAGCAGGCGGTGATCCAGTCGCACTGGGAGCCCAAAAAGTTTCCGTTTCCCTTCAACTGCATCTCTTACAGTCCGGCCTCTACACATTTTCTCTGGGGGCTCAAGTACGCCATTCTCCAGTATGTGGTGCTCAAGCCCATTACCACTCTGGTCGCTATGATTACGCATCTCTTTGGTCTCTATTGCCCCGAGTCGTACAGCCCCAAGTTTACTCATTTATATGTGGTGGCAGTCAACTTTATCTCGGTTACCGTCGCCATGTACGCGCTGGTTACGTTCTATATGGTGGTCAGCGAAGATTTGAAGCCGTTCAAGCCGTTCTACAAGTTCATATGCGTCAAGCTGGTCATTTTCTTTTGCTTCTGGCAGTATGTGGCGATCAGCATGCTAGCTAGTTTTGGTCTAATTCACGAGACCGAATACTGGACCAAGGCCAACATTGCCAACGGTCTCAACTCGATCATTATCTGTTTTGAAATGATTATTTTTGCTACGCTGCACGTGAAGGCGTTCGACTACCGCCCGTACCGTCCGGAAAACCGTAAACGCACCAAAATCTGGCGCGGCTTTGTCGACTCGATGAATCCAATGGATTCGTTGCGCGAGATCTGGTTTGGAGTCCAGTACTTTTGGTGCAACATCCGCGGCAAGCCCATGCCACATAGTGGATATGCAGACCATCGTGCCACCCTGGATATTGAGGCGTCGATGGAGCTGGCGCGCCCTGGTAGCATGTTATTGACACGTCGCGAATCCGTGGCGGTGCAGCGAATGCGTAGCCGCCGACGGCAGACGCGGCTACTGGAGCAGCAGCAGCGAGAGATGGATGAAAGTGATGGCCACTCTACGCGCCAGATTAATCCTGGTGCCAATCACGGAGATGACTCGGTGTTTGAGGGGAGTCACGGCGCTACGCATAGCAAGGACTACTCGGCGGATTTGACGCTTAACTCACTTGCGGACACATCCTACGGCCGTACCACTGGTAGGCAGGCACGGCAGCGGGAGGCCAACTCTATGGAGATTGTTGAGCTTCGCAATTATCCGTCACACACAGCGCGGACACGCACCTCGCTGGGACGTGGCGATGATGCTGCAGTCCATTTCGACGACGGTACAGCGGCCGACAGTCAAAAGGAGAGTGTGGAGGGTCGCTCGTCTTATGCGCGCCGCAAGGGAGAGCAAAGCGGTGGATCTGCTGCGCAGCCAAGAGAGGAAGAATTCGTGGACCGTACTGGACGGCGCTTTGACTTGCAGTCTACTGGTGTTATCGCCGGAGAGCAGGCAGCAGACCGCACATATTACGCTGACAGACGGGATGTTGGACAGGAGAGCGTCGGACGACAGCATGCGCGTACAGGCAGCGTCCAGTCACGTAACGGATATGGCAGTGCACGATCGCGCACGCGTCTGCCCCTTCCGGACATGCCGGCAGCACCACCGGCCCCTCCTACTGGCATTTCCAGCGAGGCTTCTCATAGTGCAGCGCACCAACAACGCACATCTGATCACGATGAAGCGCCTTACCCGCAGCGGTCAGCGTACGACGCTTACTCAACCGTTAACCCGCAAACTGCCGAAGGAGCTACCGATCCGGATATGGCGCGTTACCAGTCTGATTCCCGTGCACACCGCGACGGACGTACGCGCTCGCGATCGCCGTCACCTATGTCGCAACAGCGGACACACGCATCACGCTATACAGCTGAAGAGCGCTATCGCGATCATCGCACGTCGGATCCGTACCGCAGTCCACAGGACGCGTGGCATGCAGAGGAGCTGGCCCGGCATCGTGGAAGTGGCGAGGTGGATGAAGAACGGGAGCGCTATTATCGTGACTACTACCGCTACTATTACGCACAGCAGCAGGATGGACGTGCACCGACTTTCGGCGACTTTTCCGAAGCCAGTGATGGTCCTTGGCGGCATGGCCCCTACAGCTCCGATGACCGTGCCGCCTATGACTACTATACCTATTGGGAGGCGCGTCGCGCACACGACGCCTATGCGGAACGCATGGCACGCTATGAACGCGATATGGAGGCATATGACGCAGCACAGCGGCGTTTCTCGCGCACCATGTCGCCATCGGTGCGCCCCGAGCCACCACCGCCGCCGATGCCAATGCCGTCACCACCGCGTCCACCAATGCCACACGACGGCATCCCTAGATCCTCCTACGGGCATCGCTATTCTCGCAGCGGCAGCGCAATTGGTGGCTATGGCGTATACGCGGATGGCGCGAGGTCGTCTTACGGCTATGAGCGTGAGCCACGGCGAAGTGCCGAATTCCCGCCAACCCGTCGCCTGCGTGACGACTGGCGTGCAGCAGCGTATGCTGGCAGTGGTGGTGGTCGCGCACGCTCAGGAACCCAGTCGTCGTATACGGAGCCGCCAACACCGCCCGGCATAGTTCGCCGCTTGACTGATCGTTGGGAACGTACTACTAGTCCAGAGCGCGATGTAGCCAGAGATAGAAGCGACAGCGTCGAGGGAAGTGCAAGCGTTGCGGATCGCGATGCCATCGACGCCGACCAGCGTCATCGCAGGACGAGTCGTCGTGTGCACGAACACTCGCCAAGTAACGATGCGACGCGCGAGCCAGTAGAACGCGTCGTCGATCGCAGAGCACTACGGCCGACCAGCGACGATGCAATGCCAAGTGCAGCTGGCGCAACGACTGCTCGAGGCTATCCTGATCGGTACTATGTTCCCGATGATGAGAAGCCCTCATCCCCGCTGCATCCTGTTGATGAAGTTGGCACGTACGGCCGAGCAGCAGGATCCACTGCAGACACCAGTCTACGCCGTACAGCCGCGTCCTCCTCCAGCACAGTGGCCACGATAGTACGCAGGACTGAGGCTAGCCCATACACCTCCGATTACCAGCCGTTTCAAGTGACGACTGCTTCCGCCCATCCTCCACAGGTGGAAGAGGATGTGCACAGCTTCCATCGTAGCCGCCAAGGGCAAATTACTGCCGAGCATGGTCAGCTACAGCGGCGAGAGTCAGACCGGCGGTCATCAGGCCAGTTCAGCGCGTATTATGCCGAGTCGCTGGATACTGCAAACTCGCAGGATCCTGGTAGTGGTCATCCTGAAAGTATTCAGTATGCAATGTCCACGGATATGGAGATGGACCAGTGTTCCGTAGACCTTCGCAATCCATCCTCATCGGCAGCCACCTCGTGCGCTGGCGGACGTGGCGGTTCGCGAGCCCCTGAACGGTTAACGGATCTGGACGAGCAGGAAGGGCTGTCGTTCAATGACGGCGTCGTTGCGCAGACCCACCATGCTGCACCTCATGTACCATATGGCGCACAGAGAGACGTGGCGTCGGATGGTAGTGCAGCAGCACGCACCTTTGATGTCGAGAACGAAGATGGCAGCTACGAAGCGATTGGTGATGCGTATGTGGATCTGGAGCATGAGCGCATGCGTATTACTGGCGAGCGCTCTGCTCATCTGGATCGTCCAGGGCATACGCCGCCAGCAACGCAGCTACTGGCCGGCAATAGGCATGCAAGCGGCGGCGGGCTGACGTCGCGTGCCCGCTTGACGCAGCGCGCACCGCCGGCCGCCTGGACAGCAGCGCCGGCACCAGCAGCTGCACAGTTTATGCATCCGCACACAGGCCGTGTGAGCAATCTGGATGACAGTGACGAACCTGCCGACAGCACGAGGCCGCTGAGACGGAACGGCTCTTTCTAGTGGCCGCTAGCGCCTGTCGCTCTTCAGCATTATCGCGCTACATCAGTCTATCGATGTATAATATACCAGGAACAGCACATGGTATCTATGTTTGATTACAGATGGGCTAGCAACCCACATTATCTGCTTATGGCTGTTCCCCAGCGCAATTGCAAGTCTCGTTAAACATAGTAGATATGATTTTCAATCGTACATGCGTCAGATCTGCATACGTGAGCCATCCATGCCATGGTGAGAGTGTTTGTTAGCCAATTTGCGCATGGATACTTTTCACGGCCCAGAACCAACAAGGCACCACAATGCCAGTATCTCTGCATACACATGATCAGCTCAATAGCATTGCTGGTCGACCATTCATACTTTATTCATGTGCTGAATAGTATACGGTCCTGCGACGGTCAGACCACACTATACATTGTGTGCATAGTGCGGGTGGCGTCGTGTCTAGGGATCATTTTTAAGAAGCGGGCAGTCCTCGCGAGTACCCCAATAGTCTAGGCCAATGCCGTTGTTGGTAAAGGCAAAGAATATGATGAAGCTTGTAAAGGCAATTCCGGCATCCAGTGCTGCCGACAACACAAAGTTGTAGCGCGACCACCAGCGCTGGCGATAGCGGAACAGATAGAACTGGAACAGGGTACCGGCAAGAAACCAGATCGGATAGGCGCCGGTGTATGACGGCGGAATGCCCGAGACGCTGGTGAGGGCCACGGGAACGTTGATGTACTTGACCCAGGAGTTTGGGTAGCGCCGAGAGAGCAGCCAGAACGGAATCGGCAAAAGCCCGCCAACCAGGAACCACCAGAGCAGCGCGTTGTAGTAGCCTTCTGGGCCAAACATGCGCTTGGGGCCAATGAGCCCCCAGACAACAGATGAGCTAAAGAAGACGCGTGGTGCGCGGCAAAGCCAGTCCTTGTGGAAGCAGAGGTCCGGCATCATGTCAAACAGAAGATAAGTCACCAGCACGTTAACGGTGCCAGGAACAAGGGTGCCAACCATCTGCGCAATAAACATGTGTCGTGGAGGGACTTTCATGTAGTGTCCGATCTTGAGATCCTTGAGAAGCGTGATGGTATCGGCCATGCAGATGAAGCCGTAGGTCTTGAAGGTTACGTTGGCTATAGGCTTTCCCGGCAATAGATAGCCGATGATGAACTCGGTGATGATGTCCAGACCAGGTGCCTGCCCCGACACGGCGCGGATAATGCCAATCGGCAAAGTGAAGAATGCTGCAGTGACAATAGCCAGCAGCACGCCCCACCAGGGTAGCTGGGTGTCGTAGTACTCACAGGTGAAAATGGCTAGCACGGTGCTGACAACAAGCGTGATGAGGTACCACGAATGCGGCACCGTTGGATATCTGTCCATGAGGCGTGCGTGGACATCGTCTGCGGTAGAGCGCGACGTACGGATACGCTGCAGCATGTCCTTACCGTGGTATATGATTATATGAACCCATATGGCCGCCATCGCAGCAAAGCCGATGCCGTAAGAATTGGCAAACATGAACGATATGCGCGGCGGGCCTATTTCGGCATACTTTTCCTCATTGAGCGACAGATCTTCGTTTAACAGCTCCAGTGACGGGTATGGCTCGCCATCGGCCTTGTATAGCGCCGAGCTTAGCAGTCCGTATTGCTGTGCATTCCAGACGTTGCTGTAGAATCCTGCCGGTGTAATGATCCAGGCCAAGATGACGAAGCCTACAAATGCGTTGACAATCGCCCAGAACGGCATTGCCATCGGGCTGCCTAGGCTGCTGACTAGACTGTTCCAGTTGAGGGTAAACGACAGTACGCCAAGGCCCTTGGTAAACGAGCCGATCTGGTTGGCAATTAAATTGTTTGGCATGGCCAGACAAAGAATGGAGATGGTAGAAAGGCCAGTGAAGAGAAATCCGGGAACAATGTAGTAGAGTGCGCTGATGCCGGCCGTTATCAGAAAGAAGCGCATGCGTTTTGCACCTTGGTCACCATGCCCATCTTGCTCGTGAAAGGCGCGATACATGGCAACGTCAATCAGGGTTGCGGGCCATATCATGGCTGCTGGCCGAACAAGTAGCTTGTAGAAAAACCCGGTCAGGCCGTAGCCAATACACTGCGTGGTGAGTGTAAGCAGCAGCGAGCCGAGGAGCGGTGTGTCTGACTGGTAGAATATCTTTTTGATGACAATAATTTCTAGCGCATATGCTACGCCGGTTGCACTGGTACAGATGCTGATGAGCAAATGCTCCTTGGCATTGAATGGACCGGGATTGAGCGAAAATCGGAATTGACCAACGCCAATCTCCTTGTTTGGCAGAACGCGCGCGAGAAAGCGGCCGAGCGGCAGCGTCAGGAGTGTCACCATAACGCCGCCGATGCTGATGGTGAACGTGCGCAGCGAGAATATAGTATTAAAGAAAGCAGTGCCAATAGAAATTGGCACTGCCATGATCCAAAAGCGAAACGTAAGGCTGGGCAACGCGGTATTGTCCTTGTTGCTGACTGTGGCGCGCACCGCCGCGTAGGGAGAGTCATCCTCGTCGTTGCTGTCGCTGATGCTACTTTGCTCGCCGGACTCGCTGGATCCGTCTTCCTTTTCGGGGAGCAGTCCAGTAGCCACGTCGGTCGGCTGCTCCGCGCGTTCGGCCTCGCTAGTTTCGCGCGCCATGGGTGTAGGGCCAGTATTGGTCATAGCGTAGCTGTTGTCGGCACCGTGCTCTTCGTAGTGTACCAAAGAGCGACGTAGCCTTTTGAGCATTAGGCTTTGCTGTAGTGCTTGGCTATTGCGGCGGTTTGAAGAATAAAGGCTGTATATGTGCAGAGGATAAGCGATGTGAAAGCACAATGTGAACCAAGCAGCAGCAGCAGCAGCGGTGAGGCTTCTTAAATATGTTATCGATTTCAAACTGCAAACCTGCCCCTGCACCTACTCGCGCGAATGCTAGCTTTTCTTCTTCTATCCTGTAACTACCGAATAATGCTTGTATGCGTACGGCAGTGCGAAGGCCGGTTTACCAAAAGCGTTTGCCACTAGTACCTGCGATCGCTGTGTTGCAAGAATTGCATCCTGTTATGGTATGCGTAGTACGCCGCAGCGTTTTCGGTAGCGCGTAGAGCAAGCGACGCAGCGCTTTGGGCAACGCGAGCGGCATCTGTCGCTTTGTACGCGTGCTGCGTTGCTGCGAGTGGTTGCAAGCTACTGCTTGCGAAGCATAGCTATCAAACATCTGCGCAGTGTCTGTCGTGTTTGGCCCCGGGCTCACGGTGGATTTCCTTTCAAAGCCGTCCGCGTACTTTTCGCTCAAGCTGCGTGCGTGAATACATGAGCGCGGTAGGTTTAGCGAGATATACAGATGTATGCGACGTCTCTTAACTCTGTATCGTGACCACAAGAACGCAGCATATTGTGCGTAGAGAACGCCACTACAAGGCGACATATGGCGCACGCAGCGTAGCGCTTCGTCAGCGCCATTCATGCAGTACCTACAGGTTGAATGGTGGAATTTTACAATGGCCCATTGACATAGTTTCCTACGTCACACGAGTGTCCCAAAACAAGTTTATTCACACTGTAGCCAATGTGGGCTTGTCCTCCCTTCCGGGTACCAGCGACCCTTTGCCCGAAATACGACGCGTCTAACGCTGGCTAATATACCTTCCGCGCTCGAGCAAGACCAGTGCCGATCATTCTTTCAACGAGTGGTACTATCTTTCCGCCATATCAACCCCTGTCAGTCGCGACCAAGCTGCTTGGCAGCCTTTCGTATGCAGATACGCGCTAGTGGTTTCCGCTGGGAAATGGTGATAAGCTATTGCATGGAGAAACATACTTGCACAAATGTTGTCCCGCCAAGCGAATGTGGCGAATGCATTTCGCGGTCCGCCCAGCTGGTCGTGCCCGCTCACCACCCGCACCGTCCTGAATCCTACTTGTTTCTCACGTAATTGTTGCCGTGCAATACCCATCTGGCGTGAAGATGAATGAATTTGTTTGTTCAACGGCTACCTTCATGACGACCGAATAGCGATAGGATACATATACTGTGCCCATGGCGTAAATGCGTCAACCACTTGGGCTAACCAGTGCCATTTCCTTGCAAAGGCTCTGCAGTTGCTCACTCTGATACTGATGTGGTGCTTGGTTTAGCCATGAAAAAGTGCGTATGCCGCCACTTGTTTTGCTGTGTTCCATAAATGTCGACTGCACTGCTGCTAGCTTTTGTGCTATCACTACACCCACCTCTTCCCATGAAGCCCACAATCATGCACACGTCATTGGAGCGGGTGCTCTATGCGCTACCACCTCCAGATCGCTACCGACTGTTAACACATGCAGGCCTGCGCGCTACCCTCGCCATTGCCGGTACCTGTCATTCACTTGGCAAACTGCTGACCGACAATACATTTTGGCAGGGTTTTTACCAGTACAGCTTTATGCCAACGATACAATCATGCGAGGAGCACTTCATAGACTGGTGTGCACGCACTGCGACGAGGCGAGCCGACGCAGAAGACGACACCTCACTAGCGCCGTGCTGGGCAATGCTGGACTGGCGCGATACATATCGTCGTCGTGTCTGTACGGAGCGCAACTGGAAGCAGGGAAGATACATTCGTCGTGTTTACGCTTTTCCACAAATACCCGGTTACAGGACATGCGATGGAAGTGTGTATGACCTGTTTTGCGATACAATTGCGCATGCATCCGCAAAAGTGATGCACTTTTCAAACGTAGATGGTATAGATAAGCCTATCGTCAATCATACGTATGCACTTGACGGTGACTGTGTTCCTAACACGGAACAAGAACGAAACGAGCTGCAGAAAGAGCTTGATACACAGCCACCGGCATCGCTCGACCTAGTTTATTTTAATGATGAGCAGATTCGGGTTAATAATAAGCCTGAACTTCTTAGTGAGCTCCAGGCTCGGCTGCAGCGGCATCGTGGACGGTACCCTCATCTCGACGAGCGCTATGATAGAGCCTATAATGTGATGGGCAGGAGGGCGGGCCTTTGCAATCGCAATTACGCTCAAGTATCAAGAGGTTGCTGGACGATGTTTGTCGTGTTTAACGAGTGCGGTCATGTTGATATCATAGCACACAACATGATGTATGGAACCACACAGAAGGTGCCGCTGAATGCTGCGTTAGGCACAAAAATGACAGTCATCCGTACTGTGCCGAAAAGCATTGTCATCTACACGGCCGGCTTGGACAAAGAAGGCAAGAATATGCACTGGAAGCTTGTGGAAATTTTCACCGACAATCTTTTAAGATAATATGCAGTGGTGTGGTGTACCTGGGATTGAAAGCAGCATGTAAAATCACGCGTGTGTTTCCCATTAGTGAGCATGGTAGCGAAAGGGTAAATCGCGTTGGTGCTTACATCAACCTGATGTCCCCGCACCAGCCGTACCCGTGTGAAGTAATCGTACATGATATCTCTGCAACAAACGCCACCGATTCCCCGGTATCACCACTTTTAAGGAAGAGCGCACAAATATGTGGTGTGACTCAGCTTCCTGGTGGATTTGCCTTTGTGCAGGATAACCATTTTGTCTGTTCAGCGGATGAGCCAACACAGTGTACCAAAGTGAACGCTACAGTAAGTTTGGAGATTGAACCATTGCTTGGCTACATTTTTTCTGCTTGCGAAAAATCTGATCTGGTGGAACGCCTGCTACTGTTCAATGGCCAGAACGGCACAAGGCTTCCATTTAGTCTCGAGGACTGCTCGACACGTCCTGCAGAAATAAGCAGCCATGCAACGGGTCTTGTGCGTATAATCGATGACTGGAAAGCCATCGAAGTCTATAGTTTTGGCGCCGAGTAACGCGCAGCAATGTTTAGCCTCGTCGGCCTATGCGGCGCGCAGACAATCAGTGTGTGGAAATGAAGTTTTCTTAACTCAGTGCTTATTTTCATAGCGGCTGGATGATGGTACGCTACATCTACTGTGCCTTTGGAAAAGTTAGGTCAGTCGCTTGAGGTGTACAACACCATTTCTTTGCAAGCCTCGTAGTTGTCTGTTTTGGTGCTGGCGCAGTGCTTGGCGGCAACGATATTGCATAGTATGTATTTCCACATTACGGACAGCCAGCCTACAAATATACGTGCTTCCTCGGACACGATATTTGCGTGGCCACTGCATATGCAGTGCAAGGCACATGTAAACATAATGGCAAAATGGTGGCAGAGACATCCAAAACCGTCGGTGTAAATATCTGCGCAGTACCATTTTATTACTAGGGAATGCGGTACGCGCGCCATATCCCATGGCATAGCGCTCAATAGACCGTGGCCAGAGTTGGAATGTAACCGGCCAACTCCTCCTTGTGGCTTTCCTCTTCAGCGTGCTGTTTCCTACACCTTGCACCGCAGCTCTCCTTGATGGCACCGCTTGGTAGACTTGCCACCGCTGTGCACGTTGGCCGAGTTGTAAGCGTTATCAGCCGCCTTGGGGTAAACAATGTTGACCTGCTTGTACACCTGCTCGAGGACGGTGGCGACCTTGGTGCGCACACTGGCGATGACCGCTGGGTTGTTCGAGTCGTACTTGATGTCAGTCACCTTACTGCCGACATAGTTGATGAGCTTTTCATCCTGCTTGGCGTACTGCTTCAGAGCATCGACACGGCTGACCAGATCAGGCTTGGAGATGTATCCTGGATGGCGGTTCAGCTGTTCAATGTCCTTGTAGGCAG
>KZ992453.1:0-55815 GCA_003614735.1 Thamnocephalis sphaerospora | reverse complement strand
GCTGGAGGAAAATGACTCGGAACTGGGCACCGGCGAGTTCCACACGCTGCTAGCCATGTATGCACGTCGACAACAGCCGCGTCAGGCTGGTCGTATTGTCGCATCGATGCGTCAGCGCGGCGTGGGCATGACAACCACCACCTATAATCTATGGATCGGCTCGCATGTGGACGCGATGGATCTGTTTGGCGCACTGGCGGCTTACGAGGAGATGCGCCATGCTGGCTACGCGTCCAACGTGGACACCTACCAGCAGCTAGTAGCGGTGACGTTCAGTCAGCAGACACCCTGTCATCTGTTGCTGGAGCGGCTGGCCGTGCATGCGGACGCAAATGGTGCCGACTATGTGTTGCAGTATATGCTGAATGCAAATATTCCGCTGACTGCATTCACTTTCGAGAAGGTGCTGGATGCGCATCAGCACTGCCAGGATGTTGCTTCGGTCACGCGTCTGTACGACTTTATGCTCTCCAAGGACATCATGCCAACCATCAACATTGGCGTGCGGATGATTGTTTTCATGTCAAGGCTGATGAACGCCAGCGGTGCGCTGCGTGTGTTTCAGCATATGCGTGACGCGGGTGTGCAGCCTGATGTACACTGCTACACGGCCCTCATTCACGTTCACGCCAAGCAGCGCAACCTGCCTGTGGCCGTTAATCTCTTTGAGGACATGTGCAAATCAGGTGTGCAGCCGACCCATTGGACGCTCAACTCGCTGGTGCGCGCGTACGCCGAGTGCGGCAAGATTGACCAGGCGCTGCAGGTGATTGACAATATTCTGTCCTCCAACAGCATTCGGCCCAACCAGTACACCTTTCGGCCGCTACTCGTCTACTACGCCAACGCTGGCCGCATGGATGAGGTGGAACGCGTGCTCGATTATATGCGCGACCTGGGCATCATACCTAGCAATGTCTCCATCTCGGCGATTATGAACGCATACCTTGAGGATGGCCGAACCGAAGAGGCGCACGCGGTGCTCAGCATGGCCCTCAAAAACGGCCTGCGACCACGCGTACACACCTTCAACTTGCTACTGCTTGGCTACTCGCGTGTGCCGGATCTAGATGGCGGTATTCGCGTGATACGTGATATGCTGGAACACGGTGTGGAGGCAAACAAGGCGTCATACGACATGTTTATTCGTCTCTTTTCAAGACTGGCGGACCCACACGCTGCCGTTCGCGTAATGCAGGAGCTGGTGGCCAGCGGCGAGTTTGCCAACGAGTTGACCTATGTTCCGCTATTGTCGGCCTACGCGGCGGCCGGTGATGTTGAGAGCATGGAGCGCGCCTTTCGATCAATGCTAAGCAGCGGCGCCAACCCAACGCCTGTCATCTACAATGTGATGGTACATGCGCACGCCCTCAATGGCGACATCTCACGCGCACTTCACATCTACACTGAGATGGTTACCGATGGCGTAGAGCCGGATGAGATCACCTACAACACGCTGGTGTGCGGACTGGCCGATACAGGCGCGCTCTTAGACGCTGAACGTATCTTTCGCAATGCACGTCGTCGGATGCGTACCGCTCGGGCCTACAACGCACTCATCAACGCGTACATGCATCAGGGCGACCAAGCGGAAGCGCGTCGCATTTACAACGATATGCTGATGAACGGCGTGTCACCGGACGGCCTTACCTATTCTCTGCTAATGCGCGCCTACGCGGGTGCTGGCGACTCGCGTGGCGCACGTGCAGCCATGGACGAAATGCGCACGCGCGGCTTTGCAGTCGACGTTGTGCACTACACCACGCTGCTAAAGGCATACGCGCTCGAACGCAACTCGCTGGCGGCTGAGAATCTGCGAAGGGAGATGGACGCCGAAGCGGTGGAGATGGACAAGGTGGCATGGCTCTGGCTGTTCCGCGCCTTTGCTTACACGCCCAACATGCTTTGGGTAGCCTGGCGCGAGATGCTGCATCGCAATCAGGGCACGCCGCTGGCCTTTTCCATCATCATCAACCGGTGCGCATTGCGTGCGCCTCTGACCCGTCGAGCGTTGGAAGAGTGGAACCAGGTGCGCGACGTGGGCTTTCTGGACGTACGCAACTACAACCAGCTGGCCACCACGCTGGCCAAGCGCGGCATGCTGCCGCAGGCATGCTCGGTGATTGAGTTGCTGCACATCGATCGTCCCGTCGACTACGTAGTAGACGGCGATCCCTACACCAATGTGTGGTCGTGGACGGCACGCGCGCTGATCAATGAGCTTTCCGTCTATCGCAAACGACACGGTGACATTGCAGCTGGTCACCTGCTGGAGCGGCTGGAGCGTGCTGCGCCCGAGATTCTCACGGTGGCCGAGGACGAAGAACGACTACGCCGCGAGACTGCCGGACTGTCCAGGCAACCTAGCGGAGATGCGCATCGGCGAAAGCACATTACGCAGTATCACGATGTGAAGCTGTCGACCAGCAACAGCTAGTTGTGTGCGCGGCCCTACTACCTCCGCATCCTGCCAACACCATTACATCGCCCACCATGTAACACTGCGCATCAAGCTAATGGCCCGTAAACATATAAGCGCGAAGCGCATGTAAAATATAGTCGCTTGGTGTTGGCCCATCGGGCGTATCTTGAATGTGTATTTCCACACGTATGTGTGTGCGTGTTTGTGCGGCATCTGTTGCTGGCTATTGTTGGCTGCTTGACGGAGGGCTAGGGTGGCAGATGCGATCGGCGCCCATCATAAGCTGCGCCAGCGCGGTATCCGAGCCATCGGGATCTCGTGCTTGCACAGCCTGCTTGGCCTTGGACAGAATCTCCTGCAATAGCGTTTCGGCTGGCGTTTCGCTGATTCGCTCAATATAAGCGTCAAGTGAAATACCAAGCAGCTCATGTGGCATCCCGATTTGCCCATGTGCGTGCGCAAGTAGCTGATGTAGACGGAGTAGCGGTGGCACGGCAAGTACATCTGAGCGACTCTGCAGCTCTTCCACGTCCGCGAACAGCAGTGGTCTGTACAGGATGCAAGTTAGTACCTAACGCGCGCACAACCCTTGCAACCGCTAGAATGATCGCCCACCGAAAAGCACGCAGCGCATGATATGTCTTGCCAAGCTCCGGCAACTTTTGGCTATTGGCAGATGCAACGTGGCTGACATAAAACTCCAGCTGGGTGGCATCGGCCGCTAGGCGTAGCCGCTTTGCTTCGTCCAGCGGATGCACGAGACTGGCCTGGCGAAGAAATGCCATGATGAGCTGCTCGAGCAGCGATCGCATCCTAGCCAGCACATCGTGTAAACGTAAGCTAATCACATCAGAGGTGTGTAGAGTATACATACACGCACCATTCTTTGGCAAGGCTGCCACACTGGAAGCGCGCAAGATACTCGCGCTGAAGGTGAGTAAGCTTGCGTCCAAATTCATCCAGGTATGCGCTGCAGTTTGCATGGTCATTGAAACGTGCTGTTCGGCCAGTGCCAGTACCGCTATTTGCCAAGTTTGTGTGCAGAGCGTTAGCAACTCTGTTGCTTCAATGCAGTGCGTCTGCAGGCTACATACGCCAACTGATCATGCATCTTGGACAGCACATCTTCGAGCGTAACGCGGAAAGCCCACAGCATAGGACGGCTAACGAGCAGCACTATCTCCACAAGCTTAATGGATTGTGTAATGTTAATGTACACCTGTAAATGGAACCAGCACAGCTTAATACGCACCTCGATTTCCTGCAACTCTGGTACAGTATCGACAAAGTCCCTTCGCAGCGCGTCCAGCTCGACCGAAAGTGCGTAGACTGCGTTGGCCACGGCAATATTCCCCTGCTGTGCCGGAGTACATAGACCCTGGCCAATCTCAAACGCATCTGGAGCTCGCAGCTTGATGGCGTGTTATTATACTGCGATAGATATCACTATGCGGGTACTTACCAGCTGCATCGCCTTGTCCTTGCACTGCAGCACGACAGCTGCCCCTGCTTGGATAATTCTCTTTGCCAACCGAGAATCAAACTTGATGATATCCAGTTCACTGCGGGCAGCACCAGCACCGCTTAACCACATGGAACGCTTGATCAAACGCCACCCTGTAATACTTGCGCTGACACGGCCTTTACAATTCCCGCAGTGTCCGCAGCGGATAACGTGCCTCTTTGGCTACTCGCTCGACGCAGCTGCTCATCAAACCGCTTCCTACAACGGCGCACATATGCATCTTCCACCGCAGCCATACTATCAAGCAGCAGCTTTGCTTCATGCCTGGGCCAGGGCGTGAGTGCAACTGCAAGTGAGCCTACATTCAGCGACAGACACGTACCCCGGCAGTTCCGGATTAAACTCGACTCCACCTTGCTCGGCAATTCCAGAAAACAGCGTGTTCAGCATTCGGAGAACACGCGGATACCCCGTACAAAGGGCGTCAAATATACGGCGTGTCCCTGGCAAAGTATGCTGCTATGTAAGGAATGTGCTCATGCCACCACAGGTATATGTCATTACCGGCACTTTCTGCAGCCGCCATCTCCAGCTCCCGCTTTATCTCCAGCGACAATTTTTGCCAAAACATCTCTACCAGGGATGCATCATGCTCCTGCGCACGTCAAAATGGTGGATTTATGCCATTACGCTAGTGTATGCTGTGAGACTGCATACATGCTCCAGACCAACCTTGGACATCAGTTGTTGTAGCGTCTGACCAGAAACTGGATCACGCTTTCGTAAAAGTGCAGCTTGCAGTCCAGATACCTGACAAGCGCCGAGTTATCCGACAATACATCACACTGCGATTGCCTATAGTAGCCGTTTACCTCACCGTTTGCTCGTTCTATGGCATCCATCCAATCGCTAATCTGGGTCCAAAATTCGTCCAGGCCAAAAGTACGATAACCAGCAGCACTGCCACTACCACTGCCACTGTCCTGAAAAGCGCTGCTCAGACCGAGAATCTGCTTTAGCTTGTTATACAAACCAGCCAGCCTGGTTTGGACGAGCTCTTCAATGCAACTGGAGAGTGTGCCAAGATTCCAGTAGATCAAGAGTGCATCGCCAATCTGTGCTTGATTCTGGCATTTGGCAACATAAGCAGCCAGGAACATGGCCAACTAAACACACTCGCACGCACCTGAGACGACAGCCCTTCCGCAAGCAGCGTGCTCGCTATCTCACGTACGGCTGCGTCAACACGCGTTGCACGCTGTCGCTCTTTCTCCACCACGACAACGCCATCCATGCGGCTTTCCTTTAACAGTATGTCTGCCAGCAATATCAGCATATTGGCATACTTTGCTAGACCTTTACAGCTTACCAAGTTGCCCAAGCATCACTGCCGCATCCGCCACAGCAGCCGGTGTGGCATCTGCGCCAATGCTGTCCAGCTGCTGTGCCAAACGCAGAAAAGCAATCACATCGCGCAGCAAGTCGCTGGCCGCGCAGGCTCTCTCCAGCTGCTTCAGCTTTTCGGCAAACGCATCTCGCTGCTCCTGAATTCGGGCATGCATTCTAGCTTATCGTTAGCACAGCCTCTGCGCAAACCTTGGTCAACACGCCAGCAAGCGCCGAACCTGCTGCATTCTGCCGCGCTAGCTTCAGCGTCTGTTTCCGCAGCCAACAGTTCTTCAAGCGGGTCGTATATCTATTTGCATAAAAAGAGTTGGTCTACGCAATGCATAGCGCCCTGCATCACGACACACCTCAGGTATTGCGGCGGCCTCGGCAACAGTGCTGTCGTCTGGCTGTGACATGGTGGCCAATGTGCTTGCTACAGGGAAACGTTGGTCGCGTCGTGTTGTGGACAGTTGGATGGCAAGTGGCCATTGGACAGTGCACTACGTCAGTGAGCACCTACACTGGCCTGCACGTAAGAGTTGGCACATTCGATGGCACACGGCGTATCTAGAATAATGAGCAAACGACGATGCTAGCACATCAATGCTCAATACCATCTACGTCGCCATTGCAGCCTTGGACTAGGCATATGGTTTTTGGCGGTGGACATGTTAAATACGAGGTTGACAAGCAGAGCTGGTCGTGTGTCGAAAAAGAAAAAATACACAACCAGCCACGAATTTGCTTCGTCGCCTCTAGCATCTTTCGCCATTTGCCACACGCATAGCCATGGACATTTTCCGTACACTCGGCGCCGGTGCGCGCTTCGACAAGCGCCGATTTGCAGAAGACGTCAAGCTGTTTGAGGTAGTCGATTAGGGTGTGGCAGAGTGCCGGTGTTGTCTGTGCTCATGCATTGCTCGCTCAAAATGCTATACAGCACAAGGCAGCAGCGCCAAAGCATCGCGAAGAGGATGCCGAAAAGCTGCTGGAGGAAATTGACTTTTTCCACAATACGCCGGCCCCGGGAACGCCGAGCCGCCGCGGTCGACGGGCAAGCGCGGCTGAAGGTGGTGACGACGCAGCTGAGAAAACGCGCAACGACGATTCGGACGACAGTGACGCGGCGTCTGGTGGGTGGCTCAGCTTGTGGCTGCGCGTCCGGTGGCATAGCTGATACCGTATCGTCTGACTGCTGCTACTACTGCAGCAGAGGAGGAGACCAGTGCACCTCCTTGCAAGCAATTCCAGACTGAGGAACAGGTAGGGTGGAAATACGCCAGTAGACGTGCTGGTTATTTAACTGACGCGTGGAGATGTAGGTTGAGGAGTTCCGTGGTCAGCATCGCATTCGCGTGTACGGCACCGATGTGCCGCGTCCCTTCCAGACGTTTTCCGACTTGGCACAGCAGTAAGTGCACACGAGACTGCCGGCAGATTGGCGAAAACCTGCTGATGGCACTCTGCACGTAGATATGAGCTAGCGCCATACATTTCGGAGAACCTGGCTCGGATTGGATTCAAGCAACCGACGGCAGTGCAGATGCAGTGCATGCCAGTCATGCTTCATGCAAGTGGCGCGCAGCAGAATCTCTTTAGCGCGCGCAACGCTGACGTGGCGCGTTACATTTAGAATCGTGAACTGATTGCTTGCGCACCGACGGGTAGCGGTAAAACGCTGTCGTTTGTCCTTCCCGTTTTGCACGATCTACGCAGTCCTCAAAAGGTTGGCTTCCGCGCCGTTATCATTTCACCGACGCGAGAACTGGCCCAGCAGGTGCGTGGCGACGCGTGTCGCTTGTTTGGCGATCTGGGCGTAACCGACGATACCACCGCAGATCTACAACCAATTCCGAGCACTGGGCGAGGGGCGCAAGTTTAAAATATGCATGATGACGAAAATGTCGACGTCGCAGCAGTCGGAGGATCCGCGTTTGCGGCAAAAGTTTGGTGCGTTGTAAAGGTCACGGCAGGACAGCCTATTGCGCGCTCATGCTGACCCGGTTGTCTGTATACTGGGTTCTTGCATCGGACAGATATTCTTATTAGCACGCCATTAAAGCTGGTGCATGCTATCAAGCAGGACAAGATGGATTTGAGCAGGTAGGATGATATATTACGCAGATTGCTTGCCGTCCAGCAAACTCACCCTTGACATTTGCTTGTACACACACTCGCAGTGTCAAGCATCTAGTGTTGGACGAGGCGGACAAATTACTGGATCTGGGCTTTTTGGAGCAGATGGACGAGATTCTGGCTGCGTGCAGCTCACCAAAACTGCAGAAAGCGCTATACAGCGCAACCATTCCTTCCGGCGTAGAGCAGCTGGCCCAGACCATCATGAAGGATCCGGTTCGCGTGGTTATTGGTACCAAGTAAGCGTCAACGCTACGAGTCGCGTTCGACCACAGCTGACCTGTGGTAATCGTAGAAATGCGGCTACAGAGACCATCAAACAGCGGCTCGTCTACGTTGGCCGCGAAGAGGGCAAGCTTATTGCCATGCGGCAGCTGATTCAGGAGGGTCTGAAGCCCCCAGTGCTTATTTTTGTGCAGTCTATTGAACGTGCACGCGAGCTGTTTAACGAGCTGGTCTACGATGGCATCAACGTTGACGTGATCCACTCGGAACGCACGCGCGCACAGGTGCGTCACTACAGGTGGATGCAAGGTAGAAAGCATGCTAACCATTGCGTTTCCACAGCGTGACAACATCGTCAACAACTTTAGGGCCGGCAAAATTTGGGTGCTGATTTCTACAGAACTGATGGCGCGTGGTATTGATTTCAAGGGCGTCAACCTTGTCATCAATTACGATTTCCCACAAACGGTACAAAGCTACATTCATCGTATCGGTAGGTGGTGCTAGTCTGTCGAGCCATAGCAGAGCATAGACTGATCGAAACCATGCCCAATCTAGGCCGTACGGGTCGTGCTGGCCGTTCTGGCGAGGCTGTGACATTCTTCACCAACGATGACGCAGACTTTTTGCGCAAGTACGTACGCCATGCACTCCAATGTAGGGCGCTCATTCCTGGCTAACCAGCGGAGTGCACTGCTAGCATTGTAAACGTCATGAAAGAATCGGGCTGCGATGTGCCCGAATGGATGCTGTCGCTTAAAAAGGCCAGGTAGGTTTCGCCATGAGATACCACTCGGCCGGGTAAAGCGTTTCAGAATAATTAGGCCTAACCATCACGTTACCGCTGTACGCCTGTAAAACAGCAAGGACACACGGCACAAGCTGCGCAGGACGCCTGTTGAGCGCAAGACCATTAGTACGCGTACGTCGTATGACAAACGCAAGGCACATCGGAAGCAGTAAGTATCCATGCTATGGACGCATCCAGACTTGTTACAGGTGCCCTGACATGCCTTGTTCAGGGACATGATTGCTGCATCGAAGCGCCGGCGTGACGCAGCCGAGGACACCTCGACGGAGAAGGCGTCCAAAACTAATGACACTAGCAAGACGCAAAAAGTGTCGGAGAAGCAAGCGCCGCCAAAGCAGCCGTCCAAGTCGTCATCGTCAGCATCCAAGCCGCCATCCGTGACCAAGGTATTCTCTGCAGTGTCTGGGACAAAACGGAAGCGCAGCAAGAAGCAAAAGACCGCCTAAAAGACTAGACCCAGCCGTGTGCTGTGGTAGACATCATTTACAGTAGACGCGTTGGTTACCTGTGCCGTGTGCATTAATGGAACGGTGTCATGACTGTAAAAGGGGCGAATGCACTGGGCGTTTGATTGGACCACGTCAAGTGATGACCACTTGACCCCAACACACACACACACACACACACACACGTTTACTGAGATGTCCGTTTGAGTCTGCGTCTCTCATACCCACCGCAACACGCACCACCCACGCACTCGCTCACCACCCGTTGACCAGCATCGCTACCAGCATCGCCCGCCGGCAGGACCTACTACGCTTACTGCAACCACCAACCTTGCAGTCCTAGGCGACGACGGCGGCGGTTCGCTTCAATCCACGTGTCCTGGCACGCGTCCTACTTGCGCCGCGCGCAGCAACCACCACCACCACCACCACGCCGTAGGTTTTTTTTACCGGCTGAACACTTGTGCGGTAGGTGGGCCTACAGCTGAGCGAATTCAGCCAGCGGACAAACGGGCTAGCAGGTGGACAGAGGGTAGCCGACAGTGCTTAACGTGTGCGCATTCCGTTTGCATCGCCTGCTTGGTCTGGCAGACCATTGGCATCTCCACTCGTCATGGCCGACCATCTACCAAAGTTACTGGACGTGAGCGCAGGTGCGCAGGGAATTGACACGTGAAAGCGCGGGCGTACTACGAGGCCGTGACTGACCACGCGCGCCTGCCCCGCACGGCCGCCTCGGCTGTAATAGAGCCGGCGCTATCAAAGTCGGCGCGCAAGAAGAAGAAGCGCAAGGGTAAAAAGCATGGCAATGCCGATGCAGAGCTTGCCGAAGGGCCACGCTCGCCGCTGATCAGTGCAGCGCCGGCGCCGGCACCCGACCAGCCTAGCTGCGGGCTGGACAGTCATACGGACGATGCAGCGGTCGATGCCACGCAGGCCGACGAGCCGGTGGCCGCCTTGGGTAAGCGGCGGCTGAATGTTCACATGGGCGTCCACGGTGATCGGTAGCTTATCGGCTGCGGCCAATGCGTGGTAATGCAGATGAACCGGCCATTGTCGCAGAGCTTGAACCGACCGTAGAGACAAGCGAGACGGCAGTGGAAGGTAGGTTATGCCGAAGCCGGTGGATGATCGCCAAATGAGGATGATTAACGGCATGCTGCATGTAACACGTAGATGCACCCAGTTCAATCGATGAGCTGCTATCTCATGAGCATGTGGCGCAGTCGTCTAGCAGTGTGAATTCGCCTGCAGCTGTGGCAGAAGCGGTTGCAGCAGCTGTAGCAGTAGCCGACCCAGAACCTATGCAGGAACCAGATGCGCCGTCGATCGTTGAAGCGGCACTGGACGCGGCGTTTGACGGTACGGCGCACAGCAACGTCAGCGTTTCTTGTGATACCACAGCAAAGGTGTTGGCCGACCCGTTAGAGCAGGTGTCCCAGTCAGCCACCGACACTGTGGCGTCTGTAGCGGCACAAGTTGACATAGCAGCAGCCGACACAGAGTGTGCTGCAGATGCTGGCGCGCTGCTGGAGGTAGAAGCCAGCAGCGAGCAGGAGGTAGCATCGGCTGTTACCAGTGCTGTGGAGACATTATTGGACACATGTGAATTGCCGGCGCCTCATCTTCCAGCCAAGTTGCACATTATCGCGGCTGCACCGTCCGATGCCATATCACCAGCACGCTCGTCGGGCCAGCCTATGCCAGATACGCCTGCCTCAGGCTTCTTTGGTCGCGACTGGCAACCACCTTCGGACTTTGACCAGATGCCGCTAATCGAGGAAAGCGAAGACCATGTGGAGGTCACCAGCACCAGCCTAGAACACAGTACGACGGTCGTAACGTCGACGACAGTAGTGTCGACGGTAATAGCGTCTGACCACTTGGCCGATATTCCTTGGAGCACATCAACGGCAGGCGACGATGCAGCATCAGCCTTTGATCTGTCAGGCTCGGATGCACCATGGGATAGGACGTCGGATTTGGATGCTAGCTGCCATCAGCCGTCGGCTCAGTCTTTGGCCAAGAGCGCGCAGGAGGAGAGCATGCCACCGGCAGCTGCTGTTGCACAGTCTGCAAATGTAGAGGCGCCGTCGACGGACGATACGCCATCCACACCAGTGCCGACGCCAGATCCTGCCCCAGTTGCGGCATCAACGGACACGACGGCCACAGTGCCGGTATCAACACAAGGCGCCTCAGCACCGCTGGCTTCGCTGGACACATTGCTTGCACAATCGGCACCCGCTGTATCTCAGGACGCCCTGTTTGGCCAGCTGACTCCGCGCGTCGAGAATGCAGATGCAAGTCAACTGTTTGCAGATGGTGGAGACAGTCTGTTTGATTCGTTTGGCGCAGCAAATGATGTGGCAACACCCAGTGCATCCGCTTTCTTTGACAATATTGGCAATGCACAGCCTGAGGTGACTGCTGCTCCGGCTGCCGCAGCATCACAGCCAGCGGCGCCGGCCGATATATGGGCTGCACTATCGCGCGATTATGGCGATGAAGACATGCTGCTGGGCAGTGACGACGACGACGACACTGTTCCGCTGGCACAGCTCGAGCATGCCCCAGCACAGACGGAGACTACTGCAAATGCTGGTGCCGCAGCAACAACACCATACGCACCCATGTCTACGACGCTAAGCGGTGAAAACAGTGCGCAGACATACACAGGCTATAATGCTTACTCGTCTACAACTGCTACTTCCACGAGTGCGTATTCAGCGAGTGCCTATGGTCAGTACACCCAGCACAGTCAGAGTCCGTATGCTGGCTACGCAACGACGGCAGCGACGACGACGACGACAGCGCAGACGTCTGCTGCCAGCGCAGCCGCCGAGCCAGCAGCGCCAGCCGAGTCGACGGATGGATTTGCCTATGACGGGCCGCCGGTGCTCTACACCAGAAAGGTGTCTTCGGTTCAGGCACGCGCCACACCATCCACGGCCTACGGTCAGTCGTATTATGGCCAGAACAATGTCGCCGGCTATGGTCAACCGTCATATGCCCAGTTTGGCGCGACTACTGTGTCGACAGCACCGTCGACAGCAGAGGAGACGCCAAAGGCACCAGAGCATCAGGACGACTATGCTTACGATGGACCACCTGTTGACTTTTTCACCAAGACCACGCGGACACATCGGCATGCTCATGCGACTTATGCGACGGCAGCATCGCCGTTGCCACAGACACCGCAGCCACCACCGCCGTTGTCGCAGCAGTCGCAGCAGTCGCAGCAATCAACGCAGCAGCAGGCGTATGGTGGCAATCAGGCGGTAAAGGCAGCAGAACAGCACGACGACTATGCCTATGATGGGCCGCCTGTTGACTTTTTCACCAAAGCAGCACGGACACATCGGCACTCTCATGCTGCTGCTACGGCACAGTCGCCACAGCAGCAGCAACAGCAGCAAGCATATGGTGGCTATGCAGCTAGTCTGTCTGCTTATGGCGCGCAGTCTGCTGTGAGTACATACGCTACGGACGCGTTTGGTCAGACGTCTGCAGTAAGCATGGGCCACCAGGCATCGTCCTTGGTGAGCAATGGCAGTGCACCACCATCATCGCAGCCACAACAGCAGCAGCAGGCGTACAACTCGCCATACGCGAGCACTGCCTACCCGCCGCAATCGTCGCCGTCGGTACAGGCGGATACACAGGCTGCAGCAGAGAGCACGTCATATTCACACAGTAGCTACTATGGGCAGCAGCAGCAGCAACAGCAGCAGCAACAGGCAACAACGACGGCAACATCTATGGTGACCACGGCTGAAAATCAGACAAGCCAGGTACAAGAGTACCCTGGCTGGACGTACGACTACACTACGCAGCAGTGGGTGCCGGAACAGGCAGCGGAGCCTGTAGCGCAGAACCAGCCGCAGGAATATCCGGGCTATCGATATGACCCTGTGACGAACCAATATCTGCCGATTGCCGATGAGGTAGCGGAGGTTACGGCTGCGGCTGCGGCTGCAGAAACAGCAAAGGCCACGGATATGGCTAGCACGCAGCAAGAAAATGCCTATCCTGGCTACCGGTATGACTATGAGCTCGGCCAGTGGGTACAGGATGAGAGCACGCTTGTGCCGCCGCCACAACAGCAGGAGCAGCAACAGTATCAGCAGTATCAGCAGGACCACCAGTACCAGCAGTCTTTGGCAGCAGACACTGGTTTTGCGTTGACATCATATGAGGCGCAATCCACAACAGTGGTGAGCAATGCCTCTGCTGTTGCCTCTCCACCACCACAGCAGCAGCAGGAGCAGCAGCCACAGCAGGAGCAAGAGCACAGGTACAGCGCAACCTTTACTGAGCAGCAGTTTGCACAAGGAGAATTTTCGGTCAATGGCGTCAGTAGCTGGGAGTCGGGTTATGATGATGTCGGAACTGCTCAGTTTGCGGATGAGACAAAGAATACTGCTTCGGCAGCGACCGGTACCACGCCAGCTATTGCTCAAATCCAGGCAGAGGTTGAGGAGGAGGACAATGTGGCGCCACCGCCACCACCGACCAACTTTTCCGACGGGCTGAGTGTCTCCATTTCTGAGCCGCCTACTTTGGCCACCATATTCGAGTCGCAGATGACGCCTGTGGAGACGCAGGCGCCACCGGTCAACTTCTCGGGTGAGTCACTTGGAATGGCGACGCAGCAGCAGACGTTCTCGCCTCCGCCCAAAGCCAAGGCCGAAGACGCGTCCCAGGAGCCAGGCAAGGAAACGTCGAATCAGCCGTCGCTGCTGTCGACAGACGACGTTGTTGATGAGGTGGATATTCGCGATCCTACGTTGCTGCAATCGGCCGTCGGTGTGTTTGGCGAGCTGGTTGGAGCTGCCGGATTCCAGACTGGTGTTGCCGCGCACAAGACACCGACCTCTTCTGGCGAAGAGCTGCTTCATTCGCGCAGCGATGTGACCGGCGCCGACGATCTAGATGATCTCATTTTTGGCGGTGAAGAAGATGGTCAGCGCCAGCAGCCTGCGTACACCAGCGCTCCGAGGCAGCCAACCTATGCTGCGTACCAGCCACCGGCAACGCACAGTGCATATCTGCATGAACGGCCGGTATTGTCGGAATCGCCGCCGCCTCAACAGCCCTCGCAGGAGATGACCATGCACACGATCGAGAATCCGGATGACGATGTTTACTACAAGTCGTTCCTGTACGGCAGCACTGGCAACGGCACTGGCAATGCGAATGCGTCAGAGCCACAGCGAGCCGACTCAGTCTACACCTGGTCCGACGTGGGCGCTCCCTCACACGCTGACGATACGACGTCGATGCAGACGACGTCGTATACGCAGGGTGGATACACGCAGGAGATGGACTGGGGTTCCAGCAGCCAGGAGTTTGCGTACAGCAAGGCACCTTCGGATGCGTCTGCGTCTGTGCCACCGAGCTCCACGTACACCGCAGACATTAGCCGTCGGGATTCGCAGTACTCGTACAGCACGGAGCTTGTCTCGGCCTCCATGTACGGAAGCGAGTTTTCCACGGTGGCTCATCCGTACACCGGCAGTGTTACCAATGCGTCGGTGACCAGTGTAGACCAGACATCCGCCTATTCGCCCAGCGCTGCCACAGCTGCCGTTGCAGGCTCGGTGTACGCTGCTGCCGGTGCAGCAGCTGCCTATGGCGGTATTGGCGTGCAAGAGCAGACGCCCGTCTCTCATACGTCTCCCTATGCAGCACAGACACCGTCACAGTATCCGAGTCAGCCATACGCAGACTATTCCGCGCCAGCTCAGGCAGCAGACACTTTGCCCCGCGATATGCATGCTGAGGCGGCAATACGACCAGCATGTCCATTGGTCGCCTTTGGTTTCGGAGGTACGTGTGACTTGCTTTCTAGAGGGCCCGTTTTGCGCTGCTGACCCACTTGTGTTATGTTGCGCACCGGCAGGCCGTCTGGTTACCATGTTCCCGCGTGTAGTGCAGCGGTTCTCGGCTGATCAGGCGACACCCGTGACTAGGGTGCTGCCGGGGCAGATTATCGTACAAAGTCTGAGCGACCATTTACCTGCCGCCGATGACCTATCTCAGGTGTGCACGCCTGTGCTTCAGGATCAGAAAATGAGCGTCAAGGCCAAAAAGAAGGAGGTGGTAGCCTACCTAAGTGAAAAGATTGACCAGACTGAAAAGCTCAGTGCACAGACACTTGATGCTACGCTGCGGCAGCGCTTTGAGGCGCAGTCGCTTCTGTGGAAGATTCTCAAGCTGCTGTGCGATCACGACGGCCATCTACCCGGCAGGTGAGTGGTTGGCATAACTGGCGCGTAATTTATGGCGAACTCAGGCTAATTATTGGCGCATCACGCATCTAGCGGCAACGAAGCCGTTGATGCCGAATGCCGCAGCATTCTGCTGCCGCCTGAAGAGGCAGCTGACAATAGCGTCGCCTCTGGCGTCATGAGCAATGCGGCCGAACCGGTGGCATCACCTCAAAAGCTTCATCAGATTGAGCAGCTGCTGTTGCGTGGTGATCGCGCTGGCGCTGTCGCTGTGGCGGTGAACAACAAGCTGTGGTCGCATGCCCTGGTGCTTGCCAGCTGTGTTGGCAAGGATGTCTGGAAGGAGACGGTTTCTAGCTTTTTGCGAGACCAGCTGGCCGCGACAGCATCCAACGAAGGCCTGCGTGTCGCCTATGGACTGTTTGCCGGCTTTGGTCGCCAGGCTGGTGAGTACATGCTAGTGATGCAGTAGGTATTTAGAGCTGACAAGGTGCAAATTGGCGTGTGTCTAGTCGATCGTGTGCTTTCAAACGAAGACGTGGACAATCAGGCAAGCGAGCCTGGCCAATTCTCCACAGCTGCCGAGCTGGCGGCCAGTGCAACGGAAACGACGGTGTTTACGCCAGGCAAGGCGCAGAATGTACCGGCACAAGAGGCAAGCTTGAACCGCTGGCGCACTATTCTCTGCACCATTGTGGCGAATCGTACTCCAGCCGATCATGTGGCAATCTCTTCGCTGGGTGATGCACTCTGCCGTGCCGGTCAAATTGAGGCGGCGCATCTATGGTAGGCAGCGCGTACGTTCTTGTGACTGGTGGTGTAGGTTGTAGCTAAGCGTACCTGCTTTTCAGCTTCCTGCTGTCTCCGCAGACCTCGGTGATGAACGGGCTGGATACATCAAGCGTTCGCATGGTGCTCATGGGAGCTGACCATCAGCAGCTCAGCTACTGCAAAAACACGGAGGCGCTACGCATGACTGAAGTGCTAGAGTTTGCGCTGTCCTTGCGCAGCAGTGGCAATGGCAGTGGTGGATTCCCGCATCTTCAGGCCTACAAGCTAGCCTATGCCTGGGCACTGCAGGATCAAGGTCATCTGCAGGCATCGCTACGGTAAGCATTGTTTCAAACTTGAAAACGCATGCTTGCCGTCCACTTATGTTTTTTTTCATGATCTGGCCAGGTATTGCGAGGCCATCGCTGCTTGTGTAAAGAGCTATGCAAAGGGATCGCCATATCTACACAGCTGCTTCACGGAGCAGCTGCGCGAGATGAACCAGCGAGTGGCTGTGTGCACCGGTGGCAGCTCGTAAGTTTACATCCATTACACTAAAGTACTGGCAGCAGTACAGCTGCTAACATGTGTCTTGTCCTCGCGTAGGTCTGCGACCGCTGCAGATTCTGCTGCTTCTTGGATTTCCAAGCTGCCTAAGCCGACACTCGGTTCACTGATCAATGCCATTGATAATGGTATTAGCAAGTTTGTTGCTGGTGATGAGGACGGTACCGCATCAGGCGCGGCTGGTGCAGGCGGTATGACCAGGCGACGAAAGGATACGGGCCCGTTTGCAAGCGGAGGTCAGTTCCACAGCCGGCCAAACTCGCCTCAGACGCTGCCCATTCGCAGTGCCTCTGTGGACGTGGCGTATGGCGGACATCGTGCCGGCAGTCCATACAGTCGGCGCAGCTCGCAGAGTAGCGTGTACGGCGCCAGCGCTGGCATGCACCGGTCCAGCACCACAAGCCAGGCGCTTCCGTATGCACCGCGCTATTCCGTTGCCGCCAGCTCTCCGCTGGTTCACGCCAGCTCGCTCACGGACACGACGACACAGTCGATACCGCCGACGACGCTGCAGCCGGCCGCACCCTATGGCCAGGAGCAGTCGCCGGAGGCTGGCGCACCGTCTGCATGGAGCAGCCCGTATGGACACTATGGTGCCGACACCACATCGGCAGCTGCACCAACAGTGCCGCTCTATGCTGCTAGTGCTGTGGACCAGGAAGACAAGCCGTCAGCAACGACGACTGTGGGCTATACCAATGGTGCTGGCCACACGCCCTTTTACCAGGTTGCAGAGTCGACCACCGGTGCTCAGGACGGTGATGAGCAGCAGCAGCAGCAGCCCACGTACGGCGCTACATCACAGCAGCAACCACGCTTTTACTCTCCGGCAGATAATAGCACGCCATCTTGGTGGGACAGTAACGCCACCTCGTCGATCGTCACTTCCGGCGACAGCCAGCCGTCTACAGCGACCTACGGCTACAGCAATGGCGGCTATGCCGACAACACCAATCATGCCAGCACTAACCAAGGTGCCGGTGGTTATGGTGAAGAGGATGATGATGACTTTGGATTGGGCAACAGCTCGCTGCGTAAAAAAGCACCGCCTCCTACCAGCGAGGGTAGCGCAGTCAAGAATGAGAGCGAACCGGTGAAGAAGGCAGAAGCGCCGCCACCAGCGTCCAAGAACACGCCGGCCGAGAGTGACAAGGGCGATGATAAGAAGGGTAAGCACAATGCAGCGGGAGATGATCGTTTGTATTTACCATTAACCACCGTATATCCCGCAGGCTGGTCCATTTGGGGTCTATTCCGCCCGGGCAGTGCAAGCGGCGCAAAGCAAGCGAAGCTCGGCGGAGACAACGCGTTCTACTATGACGCTGAGCAGAAGCGCTGGGTGAATCGCAACGTAGGTGTATTTCTGTGTGCTAGCGAACCAAGCACATTCACTAACCGCGTCTCTTGCTTCATCGCTTGCAGGCGGATCCGGCTGATGCTGCTCCGCCACCGCCGCCGCCGCCACCGCCACCAGCATCATCGGCGCCGGCTACACGCATGACTACGCCTGCTGGTGTACCGCCAGCCCCACCAACGGCGGCATCCACACCAGGCGGTGTACCACCTCCGCCCATGGGAGGCCTTGCTGCTGCCGGCATCCCACCCGCCATGAGTCCGCCATCAATGACCCCGCCAGTTGCTGGCACGCCAGGCAAGAAACGCCGCGGCGCACGAAACCGCTACGTGGACGTCATGGCGCAGGGATCATAGTCTGCACCTCTTGTGTCCGCTTTGATGCACAACATCCCATCACACTGTGTATCCACACGTCGGCGCCATATCCATGGCACATTTATCTTCATTTAATGCCGCGTGCCAACTATTTGATGTGTTTGCGCAAGCACTTTGCTAAGTTCACATATATTTGTTTCTCTGGTGTCGTAGACGCTACGACATAAAACACGGTGTACTACCCGATGGTGTCGGATTGGAACAGGATGGTGCGTATCGATAGATCGCTGGTAAGGATAGGGCAGCTTTTGAAAGAGTGCAACATGTGTCTCGCGCAGCCAGGACAAGCGACCGACTCGACAGAGAAAGATGCACCACCGGCGGCGCGGACAGTAAAATGTCAAGCACAGGACGAGATGGCCTGGTGCGGCGTCTGCCTTGCTAGACGCCAAGTCACCATGCAGCATTAGGTAGGGATGACAACAACGACGATGGCCGTGGGATGTACAGCGTGGGAAACGCACGATTCCGTGCGCAGGCGGCTGCTATCCGGAGCAACCATGCGCCGTAGCATGTGGCGAATAGATGCATATGCCGCGGTATCCAGACCGGCCATGGCGCTGGCCTGAGCCCCGATCACTCGTCGAAAAAGGCACCAGCATCGCGACGCACATTACCACGCGGCCGAGTTGGCCGTCTAACCGGTGGCGCCACCACGCCATTACCCGCTCGACGGTAGCTACCACCAGCGTATCCGTCTCCTCCTCCAACCGCAGGTGGCGGCGTTTCCAGGCCAGTATACGCTGGCTCGTAGCTGCCCACATCAGCGGACGGTCCACCGCCACCGCTGTTATGCCCGTAATCGGATGAAGTGCGCCGGAATGCCGGTGCTGAAGCTGGCGCTTGGGGAACCAGCACAGGCGCTGCCTCAGGCGCCAAATGCCGGAATGGCATCGGCTGCTCGGGCGGCGGTTGTGTCAGCCAGCCTGGCAGCTGCGAGTCCGGATACCGTTCGTGGTAGTATGCTTTGAGCAAGCGCGTGACGTGCGTCTCTCCCTCATAGTCGCTCGCATCCGAGTCTGCAAGTGTGTCGCGTACCTTGGTCAGGATTCGGTCACAACATGCCACGTTCTCTGTCACTTACCTGGCTCATCCGACTTTTCTAACGATGCAGCAGCTTTGATCTTTCCCCATAGCTTTCCGCCCGAACTGGACGGCGCCTGTCCGTCTTCCTCAGCTCCTAGCGCATGGGCAGATGGTGAGCAATGCCAGCCACCATTGTCTGTCCTCATGATCAAAAAGACCGTCGCCTAGTATGCTTACCCTGATCCGCATTGGCCGCATCGCCATCTGCCGGCCAGTTTGTGGCAGCACGCAGCTTACCCCAGATGGTATTGCCGCCACTTTCGCTGCCGCTTCCTGCATCGTCGCCGCCGCTACCACGATTGGAACGCAAGGTACTCTTGTCGTCACGCGCAGAATTATCCGCCACTCGTGCCCAGCGACCTGCACCCGTTCTCAGCGAACTGCCACCCGATGACGATGGCGCCGCCCGCGCCCCATACCTCCCGCTGCTGTTGCTGCCGCTGCTGGCGCCAGACCGACTAACCAGGCCCGGCCGCGGTGGCGCCAGTGACGGCGCATCAGCTGACGACGGCGGCGGTGCCAAACTGGGGCTTCCGGTGCTACGCGCCGAAATGGGCACTGACGGTACAGGCGGCGCGTCCCGCGCTCCACAGCGATGGCGTCCAGGGTAGAGGCCCACGTCCTGGCCGCAGTCCTTGCAAAGGACCGCCAGCTTGGAAACGCGATAGTCGGTGGTCGACATGATGAACGCCAACGATGAGAGGATTGCTTGCCTGCAGCACACGGCACACAATGGTCCAGCGGTAGCAACGGCAGCTGTTCAAGGCCTGGCCACGAGCGCCGACCAGCAGTGGATGGGAGCGAAGCGCCGCTACAGACAGGTAGGGAAAGCGTAGTAGTGGTAGTAATGGCAGTGGCAGTAGGGTCGTCGCGCGTTGGCCAGTGCGGTCTAGACTGTATGCTGTCCGTGGAGCTAGACGCGCGTTCACGTGCAGACGGTAGAGATGTGCCGCCGAGCAAAGACTATGCAGGCGTAGGAGTAGGCGGCTTCAGAGTACGGGAGAGAATCGCAGACATGGGTTACTGAGAAAAGGAGTGTGCTTCTGTCCATGTCCCTGCGCGACCACTTATTGGGAGGATGGGATGCACCCCACTTTGTCATGCCGTGGACTTGACCAGCATCGCGTGGCAAGGCGTGCGCGTGAGACGACGACAGGCTCAAGATGAAGCAACGCCTCAGCCGCACAAATAACGCAGGCACCCTCTTCCGCTCGACTGGCATTGGTGGTGGTTAAATCGGTCATCCGTGTGCAACCCGCCCATGCGCGCTGGATCAGAGGTGGGGCACGCTAGTGCCATAAAGGCTCCGAGCTAGCACACACTCATCGGCGCTTGCACTTTCATCCTCGCCTGCTCTACCCACCGATACACTTGGAGCATACATCCTGTGCATTCTAGCGTTTCTACATTCTACTTGTATTCACCATCAACGGCAAGCATTGAATGCAGCAATGTCAACATCGGGCGACAAGCCTTGGGCCCTCTACACGAGCCTGCTGGTCCTGTTGTTTGCCTATATTATAGCACCCATCTACTATCTATTACAATTCAAACGCCGGCTACCGGCCGTACGCCATCGTGGGCCTACCCTGATCGCATGTGCGGCATTCAGCCATGCCATCTTGATCGGCTGGGAGATGACACGCCTGGTGCTGCATATACATGTTTCCTGCCATGCGGATATGTGGATCCAGCTGGTGGGTGGTGTACTGGCCATCGGTTCGCTATGTGGAAAAGCCTGGCGCTTGATTCTGCTGTACCGCCTCAGCGAAGCGCGTTTCATGAAGGGCTGGAACAAGCGCCCCGCGAGATACAGCCAGCAGAGATGGCGGCAACGCATGTTTCCTGTTCTGCGCACCTTGACCACGCCCTGTCGCTGGCTGCCCCGTTGGATGCGCTGTCTGCCGCAGAACGTCGAGCGCCGATGGGAGCTCAGCAGCATTGACAGCCAAGCGCCGATGGGGCATGAGGTCGGTTTGGCGCCCCGGGAAGAAGCGGCGGCAGCGGTGGTGGTCGCCTTGGATGCACTCGCGCCTGCTCCTGCGACCGAACCAACTGAGGAACCGTGTGGCTGCGCCGGTGTTGGCACGGATACACAGACGCAAGCACGTTGCTCGGCGGCCAGCACATTCCCTTCCTCGCCTACTCCATGGGCAACCGTGTCTCCTGCATCGCAAAAGGGCGATTGGTACCACCGCTACCAGGAATCGCTTTCCAACAACTGGATTTTTTATAATGTTCTCCTTGGCTGCCTCCTGACAGCCGGCCTCTGTGCACTTTTGCAGGCGATTCCGGACAATGTCCCGATCGTCGGGCCTGACGAGATTATATTTTGCTATCGCACCATTCCCTTCTACGTCGGCTACGGCATCGGATCCTTGCTCGCCTTTCTGATTCTCCCGCTGTTTGTCCATCAGATGATCCGTGTGCGCGACGCTTTTCGCATCCGCCTAGAACTTACCGTGTCGCTGTTTACGACCAACTTTAGCATGCTGCAAAGCATCGTTTTCACATTTCTTCCTGCTGGCATCATCGATGACGCCACCAGATCCTCCATCGTGCCAGGCACGATTATGGCTGCGTACATATTGGTGCACGCTGCCGCGGTGATTCTCCCGTTATGGGAGACAACGCGTTTTGGTGCCAACCACAGAAATAGCAGCGTGGTCTTGAGCGAGTTTGAAGCTGCCATGCAGGATGCAGCAATGTTGGAAAAGGCAAGTCCGTAGGCATATCTGGGACCAGTCGGTCATGTCACTTGCTAACCGTTGGTGCGCATCGTCCCTTGCATCCGTCCGACGACAGTTTAAGATATTTTCAGTGATCGACTTTAGCGTCGAGAATGTGCTTTTCTACGAACGTATGCGCCGACTACGGGCAAAGCATGGCGCTTCGCAGCCGGCCACGCCTACCGCGCCTTTGCAAATAGGCTTGCAGCATGAGGTAGCACGCGACCACGGTGCACCCGGGGACGCCATGCACTCATGGGACGCAAAAAAGAGCGACCTTCATGGCGCCGAACTGTCGCCGGCAACACCGCTGACTTCCGGATGGCGCCGGCACCAGGAGGCCACCACGCATAGCGATAGCGACAGCTCCAAGGGCAACCATGACGAGCACAGTGCGCTACAGCATGAACTACGCCTTATCTATCGCCTCTTTTTCCGACCGCACGCCGACTACGAGCTAAACGTCGAAGATCACACGCGGCGGCAGATTATGCATCAGGCCACCCAGGGCCAGCTGACCTTTGATATGTACGATGCGGCCACCGTCGAGGTAGCACGCCTGATGCGCGAGGATAGCTGGCCGCGCTTTCTCCGCTGGCTGTCGGGCCACAAGGATGACGCCATCAGCGCCAGTCGTACTGATAATGTGTAGGTGAGCGATCATCGCACAGTAGCTCATGACCGGCGCGGCTACGCGGTTGGGTCGTACACGCTAGCGTACCATCGACCTGCCGTGTTGCAAGCCGGATGGATCAAACGCGGCCGCTTATTTGGGCGGCCAAATAGTCATTACCTTTTCCGTGGTCTGGACCAAGGAGGGCCGGCGGCATGCTGCTAGGCCGGTATGGGCCTTTACCGTGATACGCTACTCAGGGTCACACGCTGGCGGCGGCTGGTCCGTCCGTCCCACCGGCATGCGGCTCCTGATGCGCATGTCTGCTGGCCTTCCAACCGCACGCCTCGACTACATGCAGCGCAGACGGCCAACCGGCGGCTCTGCAATATTTCCTACCACTGCCTCGCAGCCCGTCTCTGTGACTTTATTGCCTCGCGTCTCTTTTAGTCTCTTGCGCACGTGCGCGCTGACCGCCTCTTGTCGCCTCCTTGCCACACCGCCTCTGCTGCGTCGCCCCAACGCTGCCGCACCTTTTGCCTTTTGCACACACGCCAACGAAGCCCTTTCAGATTGGCGCCCTATTTATTGTTTCTACCTGCGGCACTGTGTATCATTAGCATTTTGCGTCGGCTTAGATTCGCGCTTTACCGGCATTCGTGTTTCTTTGGGTTTTTGGCGGGTACATTTGTCTGTGCTCTGTTCCACTGCGACGCGAGCACTACCACTAAAGCGTCGCTGCACATCTCCAAGGCGCCGCCGCAGAAACGACGGCCATCACGGCAGCGCCAGCATGATTGTGAACGCCGACGGTACGCCAACGCCTGGCTGGCCGGTCTTTATCGTGACGGACGTGCTGCTTGCACTGTTTATCTTTATGCCAACGTATTTCGCAGCCCGCCATCGTCGCCTGCCAGGACTGCGCCACCGTGGACCAGGACTAACGACACTCGGGGCAGCCCTGCTGTTTATCATCAGCACCAACGCGCTCTTTCGCCTGACCGTCAATCTGCACGTCCCTTGCACCGTAGATCTATGGATTTCCAGTATGTGTGGGCCAATGTTCATCACCATTGTGGCTGCCAAAGGATTCCGCATTGTGCTGCTTTATCGAGTCAGCGAAGCGCGGTATCGTATGGCGTGCGATACCACCGAAAGATCGTCGGACACGCTTGGCGACGAGCTGGAGCATGATCCAGAGCAGATTGTCATTAGGACCAGTAGGCAAGAACAAGCTGATGCGCTACTATTACAAACGCACGCTTCTTCTGGCATCCACAGAAAAGACGATTTCCCCTCCTACCACACGCATGCCGACAGCCCTTTAAAGCGCATACAGAAATCACGCCGAAAGCAGGAAGCTAGGCTTTCGACCTTTTACTACAAGACGACAGGCAGTCGACGGCCCTTTCCAGCCGGTAGTCGTTCCGCTGGTGCAGCGCGAAGCCACCGATCAGCATCAGCACCGGGGACAATACATGCCGTGGGAAGATGCCAGCAGAAGGCAGGCCGTTCGGCGCGCAACTCTCTGCGGGAGACGGTCGGCAGCATTCTGCCAAAGGGCTGTGCTTTGCGCCGATCTACCGACACGGATAATATTTCACTAATCATGCTGGGTGACAAGGCTGCTACAGAACTTGCATTGCCCATCGCCATCAGGCGCCAGCTGTCCTCGGCCACCTATCCTGGCCACAGACGGGACGACCAAGCGGCAAGCTCGGAGCGTGTTATTCGCAAAGCTAAAACGACCGAGACCGTTGAAATTCCCGAGGCTATTCAGTCTAGTAGCAGTCCCTTGTCACCACAGGAACGGGTGGCGCTAATGCACACAACAGTGCAGAGTCCGCTAGGCGTAAAGTTTTCGCTGGATGTGGCGAGCAAGGACTGGTTCTACCGGCACCGCCATTGGACCCAATGCCGCTACGTATTCTACGCTTTGCTGTGTACGGCACTCTTTCAGTGCATTCCGCTGCTGGCGGTGCAGTTGATGACCTCCGAGCATCAATGGGTCACACCAACCACATACGTCCAGTGCTTTACGTCGCATTATTACTGGATCGTCTACATTTTCTCATGCGTTCCCTTGCTCGCCATGCTGCCGGCCCTTACGTATCAAATGCGTTCGGTGCGTGATGCATTCTACATCCGCATCGAAATGATGGCTTCGATGATTGCTAGCAGCGCATTCCTGCTCATTGCCGCACTGCTAGCCTGGCTCACCAACAATTCGACAGACGCGACAGAAATCCAGTCGTATGCAGCTTCAGGCGCCGTACTTGGCTGCTGCCTACTGCTAGTCGTTATCGGTATTATATTCCCGCTGATTGAGGCCCTCCGTCTGGACCGCCGCAGTGTATTGGCCATGAACTTTAGCGACACCATGTCGGATCCGGTCACTTTTGAAAAGGTAAGTAGACGTACGCATAAAGCTGTCAGCGCCACCGAACAGCACCAACTAATCTTATCGATGCGTTTCAGTTCAAGATCTTTGCCATCATCGACTTTAGCGTGGAAAATGTGCTATTCTACGAACGCGTGCGCAGAGTACGTCTGCTTGCTCGGTCAACGCCAGCGGCACCGGTTTCGCATTCACGCGCGCCGCCAGCAAACACAGACGTCACCAATGTCCGCCTGCCAAGCCAGCCGTCATTCACAGAGTCGCTCTTAAGCCCGCGCGTGGAAAAAGAGTTACGCTCCATTTTTGAGACGTTTATCCGTCCTGGAGCCGAGTACGAAGTGAACCTCGACCACGTCACGCGACAAGCCATCCTCACGCGGGTCGCCAGCAACTGTATAAACGCTCGCATGTACGACGCAGCCTTTCGCGAGACTACCGACTTGATGCTTTACAACACATTTCCGCGTTTTCTACGCTGGACAGCAGGCCACGACGACCTTACTCCAAACGACAGCGGTAACGAGAACGATGACAGTGGCGGCAGCCGGTCGCAGCGTGATGTCCGCAGCCATCAGAGTGGAGAAGAAAGTCTCGTCGGGTCAAGCAACGATGAAGACGACGACAATGACGACGGCATTAACCAGGCGGATCACTCCATCATGCAGGCATCTTCTTTGTCGGCAGACGCACTGGTATCATCCAACAGTGTAACTCGCAGTACGCGTTCGTTTCATTGACCATGGACTATAGTAATAATAGGTGGTTTTGCTCCTTGCTCATTTGGTGTTCCTATGGTGGCATGCCGGTGGCTGCGCAAGCGGCATGTTAACAGCCGACATGCCTTGCGGATTCCCATTGCTCTCTTTCCGACCTTTACTTATTCCACACTGTACACCATGGCCGCACGCATCACCTACACGCCGCTAGACATGGCAAGCGGCGCACCAGGCACGAATGCGCTGGCATTGCCGCCAGTTGCAGCGTCACAGGCGTCCACGACCGAGGCGCTGCAGGCTGTGGGACAGGCTCTGGCCAGGGTGACGGCGCGCTTGGACCAGTTGGACGCACGACTGACACGGCTGGAGGGCGAGCAGCCAGGTCCATCTGACACAGCCGCAGCCGCAGCACCGGCCAGTCGTCGGCCTCGTCCGCAACGCACACGCTCTACCGCCGCCATGCTGACCCAGCGGATACGCAGTCGACTGATATCACGCGCTCAGCAGATGGCCTATCGCAGTGCTTGGGAGTTGTTGTGGTTTCTCTACGTTAGCAAACTACGCGACCTGTTGATCTGGGCTGTTTTGCGCTCATTTTGGCTCTGGTCTCGCTGGCAGCGACGCAGCGTACTGGCGGTGGAACGCGCACTCGGTCACACGCGCGACTGGATGCGGTAGCGCCATGATGGTCTATTATTTTATCTCGGCAAATGTGTATCGGGTCATTGAAATCTTTAGCTTTCTAGTGCCACCGGACAAAACGTGATGCATTGCATTGAAATACATGTTACCGCGGCGGTACCGGCGGTTTGCTCTGCGTGCGCGCGAGAAGTGAGTTGAGCAGCGGCACAAAGAAGCTAGGCTCCGGCTGCCAGCCGCTTTTGAGAGCACGCTTGAGCGCAGTCAGAAAGCGCATTTGGTCGCCCAGAACCGCGTACGCTTCCAAAATCCAGCCGTGCACGCGCAGCGGCACGTCAGTCAACTGTGAAATGAGCTGGTCCGTTGAAGGCAAGTCTGCAATAATCAGCCGACGCAAGACATCGGCCACTGCAACCGGCGTCAGGGGAATTTGCTTCGCCGCCATACGCTGCAACAGGTTGCGCAGAGCAATCATGTCGCCGCGTGCTGCATGTTCGGACACAAGCGCGGCCCAGGCCTGGGGAGCCAGTTCGTCACCGTGTGCCTGCATACCTTGCAATAGATGGGTTGTAGCGTGCCAGCCGTCGGCCGCAGCAGCACCGGCCATGCCTTTGTCGTGTCGCAATCGAGCATAAGCCTGCTGGCTACCGGTCATACCGGCCCTAAATAGCGCCTGTCGCCAGCGTTTAGAATGGCGACCAGACGACTGCCGCCGGCGTCGATACAATCCTCCATCATTCCAGTCGGTCGATTCGGCTGCCATACGTAGTAGAATCATGTAGCCGAGTGCATCCGGCTGTAGACCGACCGAGCGCATCCGCGCCCATATATCTCCGGCCAGCGCCCAGTTGTCCACCGCATACGCCTTCCACATCACCAGCTGATAGTCGGTGATGGCAGGACGCAAACCTGGCGACAGATACATATCATCCAGCAGCTGCAACATTTGATCGGCCGTCACCAGTGTACAGGGCGCGGCACGACGCAGCATCCAGCGAAAATCGCGACGCCGTAGATAATGGTGGGCGTCCAGTGCTCGCAAAGTGCGGTAAGTTTGCAGCACCACATCCACAGATGTCTTGCTAGCCACAAGCCTGTAGAATTCAGCAAGTCGCCGAGACTGTAACATTGACGGTGGCGCCGACGGGCCGTGGTGAACTCGCACCAAAGGCCCGCGGTACACTTCATGGTGCGCCTCATGGTGCGGCCATTTGTTGGCACCTGCCCCTGTACCGCCCAAACGCCGCCGCTCAGACTCGGACGACACTACAAGCGACTTTGCCGATCGCGCTACATTGGCCGCACCGGCCACTACTTTTGTCGATACATCCGAATCTGCCGACTCGATCTGATCGATAGCCTTGGGTGGCGATATCCGCGTGCCATCGTCTCCGCCGCCTGCTGGCACACTACAAGCTGCTTTGTCGCCACACTTGGCACTTTGTCGGTGGGTCGATCGAGCTGCAGACGCCGACATCCGACACATTGTTGCACACGGCGCGTCCGTGCGCCTGGCCACAGCCGCCGTGGCTGCCGTCGCAGACCGGAGGGGCCGCAACACTGCAGAGCTGGACCCGTTGCCTGCAGCCATGCAAGCGCGCCGCAGATACCCAAGCACAGCGCGTGACGGCACCACGCCGCGTGTGCCATGGCTGACGCTAGCTGCGCCGCGATGCAGCATCGCCGCACGGCAGCCGTTGGATTCGGTCCGTCCCGCCTGGATCTGGCCACGGCGTCGTCGCTGGTGTCGTGGCAGGTGGGCCGTCTTGCACAAACAACAAAACGGTAGATCGCCGTGTAGACGCCTGCGGCTGCTCCTGCACCTTGTTTGCTCGCTGCGGTGATAGAATAACAACGCAGAAGCGCAAGCCTTGACCAGACACGCTCGCAAAGTAATCTCCAATCTGTATCGAACCAGACCGAGTCGGCATAGCCCTGTTAAATACCAGCCAATCACCGTGCGTAGATGCGTCGTACAGGCAAAGTCACCTGGTCAGCACACTTTTCACAAATACGCGTGCGGGTCGCGTCGCCGCGTCCCCCACCCTTTTCCTGGCCAACCCTCTTTTCTCGCTTGTACCGCATGCGACCACCACCTCTCCTCCTTCACCCTTTGCCTCGTCACCAGCTGCACCGTTCATAACACACTCCCGATTCTCCACGGCGCCCTTGCTGTTATTATTGTGGCGACGGCGGCAGCCATAGTCATCCGCTCTGTCTAGCGTCCGCTCTGCCTGGTCTAGACGCCGTCGTAGACGACCAGCGCACACTGCTACATACGCACGCACCAACGCGCAAGCCCCACTGTCCAACGCCCCACCTTGCCCAGTGCGCACGCTCCTCCCTGCATCTTTCCTGTCTACGTTCCGGTGCATGTCCACATTGCCGCTCGCGTGTGCCTACGTCCCTGCCCATCACTAGTCTGCGCGCCACGCCGTCTGGTCTGTCTGATCTTTAGGCCAGCTTGACGCGTCCCGCTTACGCTTCCTTGGTCTCTACCATCCCTTTGCCTTTTCTTGGCCTCCTGACGGATACCCCTCGTGTGCTATCCGTACGCGCGCGCCTTTCGACAAACGAGCAAACAGTGACGGCGGCTGGCCCTTTTGCGCAGTTTGCCTCCAGCTTTGTTGCTCTTGACGACCAACTACACAGCCTCCCCTACCTCCATGGACTTTTACAACGTTCGCTCGCGCCGCGGCGCTGTGCCACGGACACCTGCCAGCCGTGCTAATGCTGGTGGTATCCTGCCTGGCAGCAGCCATGGCGTGACGGCCAAGAACGGCCGCGTGCAGCCAACGGACTCGCCAGCCATGACGCCCAGTCGGCTGATGCGCAACCTGCTGCTCTCACCGAGCCAGGCCTATTATCAGCTGCCGTGCATGGATAGCCCGGCCTCACCTGCGCTTCACATGCCGACGCCGGCTCATGGCAAGCAGCCAAACTATGCAGACATGGACGTGTCGTCGTCAAGCACCTACCTGCCCGAGTTTATCGAGCGTCCAGAGGCGGATGAAGATGCCAGCTCGCAGAGCGGCGGCCTATGGTCGGACGATTTCTCAGACATCCCAAGCGACAGCGAGGGTGCGCAGTGGCTGGACAAGGAGAACCAGGCACCCGCCGACGACTGCGCCATCAAGTGGTTCGACACGACCAGCGCCGAAGGTCTTGGCGAGCGTAGTGCACGTGCAGCACTTGGACACATTGACGCGTCCGCCTTTCCCGAATACGTTCGGAGCATCAGGAAGCTGTCCATCAAGAGCAAGGCTAGTCTACGGCGACCGATGCACCAGGCCGCAGACTCTCCTGACGCGCCGGCTGCGGCATCGTCATCAGCGTCTGTGCGCTTCAGCTATGATGCTACATCACTACCGCCTGTCGACCTCCCTGAGCGACCACGCACGCCAGAGCAGCCACAGACCCCGGCCATGCACCTTCCCACCAGTGGTGCAGCGGCCCTATTGGTCTGCCCCGGCTCACCAAGTGCACACGCTTCTGCCCGTCGCGAAGCACGTCGGTCAGCCTCGACGGCATCGCCTGGTGTCATGGACATGGAGATTGAGCCGATCAGCATCCGCCAGCGCTGTGCCAGTCCCGCTGACATGCTGCCGCTAACGGCTCTGTGCCAGCCAGCACGCGTCGCAACACCCACCAAGCGCGTTACGTTTGGTTCAGAGCGACGCATCACGCGAAGCCATGCTCAGATGCTTTCCGCCGATCGCAGCCAGTCTGACGCGGAGACCGATACACGGCAAGAGAGCGGCCACAAGCGGATACGCGCCATGTAACGTGGTGCGGCTGCCCTGCCACTCTTTGCATTCGCCACCTTTGCACTGTTCCTAGCGCCCTTTGCCGCGTGTACAGCGTGGCTCACTTGTTGCCTGACGCCAGCAGCTTCTGGCTTTTCGTATCGTAGTCTGTGCACTATTGCCATTGCCACGCTGACGCATCCTAGATGCGCCTGCGTGCTCGGCAAGCTTTCTATTTGCTCACCTAGCTTCTTCCTTGCCACGACATTGACGCATTTCACTTTGTACTTGCACATTTAGCTCCCCGCAGCTTGGCGCCCTTGCGCCAGCCGCTGCACCTTGCAGCCAAATGCACCTTCACTTTATCCAACTGACACTGGTCCATCGTAAATAACATTTTCTGTGATAGGTCACTAGTTACATTCTGCAGACCATGTTGGTTGCTGTGCATGGTTGGTAATAGTACCGTGGCACCGCGTGTAAGCTTTTTAGTTTTGTATTATATGCAATACGTTTACAATGGGAAGACAGAAATAGGAGTGGCTTGGCAGCGCACGCAGAGTGGGCGTCATTAGTGTTTTGTCATCGTTGTCATGTCGGCCAACACTTCCTTGCTGCGTTCATAGACGGGGAAGAAGATGCTGCAGACACAAAACCACCATACACTGCGCGGCACAGCGCCAGCAAAAAAGGCTCGTCCAACGGCAGGCCACGGACCTGCTTCGCGGCTGATGGCCCGCGCAGCGTCCATGACAGTAAGCGGCGGCTTGGTGGCTGCAGATGTCTGAGCAACGGTGGAAGAGAGTCCGGCGCGTGTGGCGGTCATCACCCGAGTCTTGATGACGTCGAATGGTGTGGTGAGATAGCCAGCCATGGCGCCGCTTACACCGCCAAACAGAGTACTGGCCAGCGTTGGCACGGTGCAGGGCGTGCCGTCCTCATGCACACCGCTGCTATGCGCACTGGCGCCAAAGGGCCGCCAGCCTCGCTGATGAGCCAGCTTAAAGTTTTCGTAGGTGGTGAAGAGGATGACCATGAAGGGCACGTCCCGCAGCGTCGTCGACCAGAAACCGCGAAACAGACCACGCGGCCCATCCTCTGCTAGCACCTGCTGCAGCGCCGCATTGGTGTTGGCTGCCGTACCTGCCTGCAGACGTGTGGTAATGACCTCACGCGGCACCTTGGCCACGCTCGAGGCAAGGTCGCCGATGGTGGCGGAAATGGCTGACGCGGGCACCTGCGAAAGCGTGGGCAGCCAGTCCGGTGCAGCGTGACTGCGCGTGGATGGCGGCGGCAGATGCATCAAGTAGCCTTTGACGAGCTCATAGGTGGCCAGACGCAGTGCACCCTGCATTGGAGCAAGCACAGACAGGGAGTGAGCAAAGATTCTCCGCGGCAGCAACACCAATAGCACATCCGCCACGCACCTGAGGAGCAGCGCCGCTCACGCTGGCGACAAAGCCGCTGCCCAGCACACGCAGCGTATCACGTGCAAAGATACTGCCGAGTCCACCGCTAGCCGCGCCAGGTGTTACTGTTGCCGCCTGTATCCGCGTCTTGAATGTGTCCAGCGGGTGCATTACCGCATAGGCAAACGCAAGCGCAATGCCGCCCGAAACGAAATTGTCTGCAAGGACAGTCAGTCTGTGTGAGACACCGAGCAAACGCGATGACCACAGTCATTCCTAACGTACTTCGGTACTGCTGCGGCCGTGTCAGCCCGGTGGCAATAGTCGTGCGTGTCTCTGCGCCGACCTGCACTACCAACTGCGTGGTGGGCGACGTGGCCAGCGGCACAGTCTCCATGATGCGGCAGAGTGATGGGCAAACGTGTCTAGCGGCTGTCTCTGCTGGCTCGTGCTTTGCGGAATGAAAAGAATAAGCAAACAGGCGGGCTATGCTGAACTGCCGAGCGTTCTGTGGCACTGCTGAATTTATTCGCGGGCGGATATTGATGGTGTCAAAATCGGCCAATCGCGCGCCAGCATCTATCTGCGCCAATATCGGACTAGGCATAATCACATCGTCCGCATCAATCGCGTAGCAGCGCTTGCACCACATGCGAGACATTCATGCTCTTCAGATCGGTGTAGGTCTGGCCTGTGCCAACAAACAGAATTGGCTGGCCGGTGATGAAGGTCATGGACAGCGCAGCGCCCACCTTGTCGTCGATCGTGTCGAATTTGGTCAGGATAATACCGTCAATCTGGCGCGGCCGCTGAAGGCCAGAAAAGTCCTTGAGCGCCTGGTTGAACTTGGTCAACTGGTCGACCGCCTCGTTGCCAACAAGCGCTTCGCCCACGAAAATGATCTTGTCGGGATTGTTGACGCTGACCAGCTGAGATTGGGTCAGTTGAGACCAAATGCGGTGCATTCTGGGGATAGATGCAGCGACCTACCTTGGAGAGCGATCGCATCAGCGGCTCATTGTCCTGCATGCGACCAGCCGTATCCACCAGCACTACGTCGAATTTGTTTGCCTTGGCTGTGCGCGATCATCAGCTATGGTGATGACGATCAACGGCGCATCCACGTCTGCCTACCGTAGCTAACGGCATCCTTGGCAATGCCTGCAGCATCTTTGCCGTAGCCGCGCTCGTATAGCTCAATCCGTGCCGTCTGCTCAAGCGCACGCAGGTTCCGCGCGTGGACACGCAGCTGCTCCACGGCACCAGATCGGAACGTATCGCAGGCAGCAATCAACACGCTAAGGCGATTCTGCAGCAGCCAAAAGCAGGTTTTGGACAGATTGGTCGACTTGCCCACGCCGTTTACGCCAACAAACACCATCGTGTAAGGGCGATGCTCGTCGCGTGCAGCAAAAATGTCGCGCAGCACATCCAGCGAAGTGCGCGGTGTAAGAATACGCGTCAACGCCGTCTCCATCTGGCGCTTCACTTCAGCCTTGACACCTGAATGCGCCCAAACTAGCATTCAGCATCACCGTTGACCGACTCGACTGTACGCTGGTCCACTTACTCTTGAACGTGCCCAGCTTCATGCCGACAATGCCTTCAGACACAGATTTGCACAGATGGTCGGCAATGTGTGCCGCAACATTCTTCTTGACCAGATGCTCCTTCATTGCCGACATTACCGGTGCCAGATCGCTCTCGGTGATTGCCTTTTGACCAGTAATGCGTTGGAAAAACGAGTACATGCCACCACCGCCTCCAGCTGATGCATCATCGTCATCGTCATCGCTATCCTCATCGGATGCTTGGTCGCTTCCCGAAGCACCAGCGTCTCCCAGCGAGCGTACATTATAGAGACCGTCACGAGTTTGCGAGCCTAATGCTGCACGGTCAATCTAATTGGCAGCAGCATTAGCAATGATCCTTTGACCGGCTATCTACAGTGCTATATCGCCTACCAATTGCTCCGCGGCAACATCTGCGTCCGCCCCATCGCCTCCTTGGCTAAAATCAAGTGCCTTGGCCTCCTCGGCCGTTGCACTTCCATCCCAAACACGTTTCTTTCGCGGTGCTTTCTTGGGTGCTCTTTAGCATTTGCGCCCAGATAGGATGCATGTCAGTCTAGGCGAGCATATAACTGCCGCATAATTCGCCCTACTTTGATGATGCCGCTGAGCCGCCGTTTTTGCTTGACTTGCCACCGCGCTTTCCAGGACCACCACGCAGTCGAAGTGCTTCCACGTTACGACGAATCCCATCGGCATCAGCGCTGTCCTCAGCTGATGCATCCGTCGTGTCCCTTGTGTTGGACCGCTTCATGCTCGCCTCATCGCCTATGCATATAGAGTATATGCCACTAAGCACATGGCCTCTATCCGTCACACCACGCATGTCAAGCTACCTTTACGTCCGCGCGAACCTTCCAGCGTGTTCTGGTACTTTTTCGTATCTTCAAACCGACGCGGCGCACGATTGGCGCGCGACTGTAGGTGACCGCCGTTTCGCTGCGTCGTTAGTCACCATTGCATTCAGGCAGCATACGCCCACTGCTATCTACCGTGTATTCGCGCTCCTCCAGCTTGCGCACGATGCTTGCAAACTTGGCATCAAATGCGACAAAGCGATCCTTGGGCACCGCCACAACCGTCAGACATTCCTGCAGCGTTTCTGCAAACATTTCTGTAAACGCGCGACGCGCAGTGCGCAGCAGGTCTTCCACATAGGCCAGCTGCAATATCTTTTGGTAGACAGCCTAGTGCCGCATACAATGTGTTAGCACATTGCCAGGCCGCAAGCTTACTACAGTACGCACTACAAACACCAGGTTCAGCTCGTTGGCCAGCGTCCATTTCACGGTATATGGCCCGCTCTCAAAGGCCCGTTCGCCCGTACGCTCTTCCACCAGCACCTCGCGCACCAAATCATCGACAGGCTGGCCGCGAAGCGTGGAAAAGGCACAGGACCATAGCACAACACCACCCTTGGTGAAGACGGTAAAGTGGTCGAGCATGATGGCGTGGCGTGTAGGCAGGTCGAACGTAAGAGAAAGAGGTAGCAATGGCTGACCATGTAGTGACCACGGCATGTCTGGCGCGGACAAGAGGCGCCTGAACAAATGCACAAGGCACCTGCCGTAGGGTATTACGACGATAGCCGCCATTCTCCTTTCTCCACGCCTCCTGCAGACACGCAGCATGAACAGCGCAGACGACTGCTTCGACGACTGGGAGGCTGCTGCGGATGCCGGGGTAGGTAGCATCGCCATAGCGCAGGTGCCAGCGCCTAGCTGACCGGCTAAACCGCCGCCAGCTTGATCCCAAGCCCATACCAGGACTCATCGCAGAGCACGAGCAGAATCGGAGGCTTTGGGAAGAGGCGTAAGCAAGCAAGTGCCGCCAGCGGCGGTGCTGTGCGTCCGTCGCATCAGACATTTGCACGAAACGCTTAGTATGCGACACATCACGCTAGGAATCGCGGAGAGCGGTACACCGTCGTCTATCAGGATGAGCGTGCTACACAGTATACGCCCGAGGTAAGCACACCTTGTAGCTGGCAAAGGTAGTGCGCAACACTGCCTAGTAGCCGGTGGTCTAAGCAATGTGGCCCGTGCAGGTGAAGCTTTTGCGCAGGCCGACAGACCAACCACGCGGCCGATCAGCACCCGCCGGCGCTGGCGCTAAAACACCGACGATGACGCTGGATCATCGGCAGCGTGCATATGACGAAGCACGGCGGCGCATTTTCGGCGATGAGGATGCCGGCCCGGGCAGTTCGACATCTAGCACCAAGGATGGACTAAAGGCGCACTCATCTACGATGCCGACCGTTGCCGATAGGAAGGCAGCTGGGCGCCAGTCTGCAACATCCGGCGATACATCCAAGGAGCGCAACCGCATCAAACCACCGCGCACTAGGCAGACTGACGGTAGAAAGGACGCGTATTAGGGCGGTGCGATCGATCAATAGACCATTCCTTATTGGCAGTGCCTACGCCATGTCTTTGCTACTGATCAAGCTACGCATCGGCGGGCGGCGATGGCCAAGAGTAATCGCGATACGGTGCCAGCACGGCGAGCACAGTCTCCAGCAGCTCCTGGTCTACGCTTGTGGTCGCCATCCTTGTCTCTTCACTAGCACGCTCCTCCGATGACGCGCTCTTGGGCAGAGCATACTCGCTTGTATGTCGTGTTGCGCGAAATTGCGCCAGTGCACAGTCCACCTCCTTGGGCGTGCTGCAGCCGACGACGATAGCGTCGGCACCGGTATACGCCATTGCATACTGCAGCGCGAGGTCCGCAAGGTGACGACCACGTTCGCGACACAGACGCGCACATTCGGCCACTACCTCTCGCATTTGCGCGCCCACTGGATGCCAAGCTGGCGCGTCTGCATCGCGGAGCAAGCCCATCGACAAGGGCGATGCGTTGAGCAGGCGGCGGATACCAGCTGCCCGGAAGCGCGGTGTATACTCGGCCAGCCGCGTGTTTTGTAGCGTGTAGTGGCAGTAGCTAAGCAGGATGTCCAGCGGCCGGCCCCGTGCTGCCTGTGCTTCGGCAATGCGCAGTAGCACCTCTAGCGGATAGCCTGTTATCGCGTGTATATTAGCGTCGACAAGTCCTTGCCATGGATTGCACCCTGCTTGATACCGACTCACCACTAATGCCCACCATGCGAATGACACCCTTGTCCTGCGTCCGCAACTAGGTTAGCGTTGCATGATGGCTAGCAAGTTGGCGCTGCTATCGAACTTACCTTGAGCTCAAACAGCGCGGGCAAAGCCTGATCCAGTACCATCTCTTCGTCGACAAACTCGACATCATGGCAGAAAACAATGTCCAAGTAGTCGGTACCCAGACGGCGCAGGCTCTCGGCTACACTGGCACGCACACGCTCAGCGCTATAGTCGAAATCGCGCCGCAGCAGTCCATATCGTCCAATCTTGGTGGATATCCGGTAGGTTTGGCGAGGATAGGCATTGGCCGCGTGACGAAGCGCGTCGCCCAGCACGCGTTCACTTTCGCCATAATATGGCGAAGTATCAAACAACTGTACGCCTCGGTCTAGCGCGCGGCGTACTGCAGCGTGCGACTCTGCCTCAACGACAGGGCTGTAGGCACCGCTGAACACGCCAGCGCCAAAGCAGAACGTGGGGAATGTGTCCTGGTCCGTGTCTGTGTGGAGGGCAAGCACCATGGCTGAAAAGAAAGAATGTGTAAACGAATTCGCCAAAAACACAGGCTCCCATCCCCAAACTGTTATCACCATGTCGGATTTATAATTCAAAAGGCAGCCGACGGGAAAGACAAACCATCGATCGCAGCAAAGACAGTGCCGGTCGTAGGATAAGAGGACGGCAGAGTGGAGGCTAACATAGACAATGTAACGAAAGAGCCCTGAGCGCCAAAGACAAGGCGATGCAATCCTAAGCGCATACTAATAGGATAAGACAAGACTGATAGAGGTAAAGCTTACAGGGCAAAAATGCCTGTCGGGCAGACACTTAGGCTCTGGCAGCCATGGGCATGCTGATCTTGCTCCACCACGACGTCTGCTGCTGTTGCTGCTGCTGTTGGAACTGTTGCTGCTGCTGCTGTTGCTGCAACTTTTGCTCCAACTGCTGCTGTAGCAGAAGCTGCTGATAAAGCTGCTGGTACTGTTGCTGCTGCTGCTGTTGCTGGTACAACTTCTGCTGATACTGCTGCTGCTGATACAGTCGCTGCTGCTGCTGCTGCTGCTGTTGCTGCTGCTGCCACTGTTGTTGCTGCTGTTGTTGTTGTTGTTGCTGTTGTTGCTGCTGCTGCTGTTGCCACTGCTGCTGTTGCTTCTTAATATCCCGATAGGGCGTGGCGGCATTGTAAGCGTCAACTGTCCTGGCCAGTGCACTGATAGCATTGGCAGTAATCCGGCTAACGTGTGCAACAATGTTGTACTTGCGGTCCAGCTCCACGCCAAAGCGCAGTGCACCCATGGTAAACTGGATAAAGTACTCGCGCAGATGGAACTTGGCATCCAGACGCACCATCGAGTGCCACATGAAGAGGATAAACTCCTGGCATGCATCAGGAATGGGCGACTGACGCAGGAAGATGGCACCAGCAATCAGCGCATTCATGATAGCCTGAGCAAGCGAAACCTGCTCAGCAGCCGTAAAGTTCGGACTCTCGGCCTTTTCCTCGGCAGGCATCTCCTGTGGCGTGCTGCTGCCGTGTACACTTGAGGCCGGAGTGTCGGCAAAGATGGTGCTGCTGGTAGACAGATTGCTGGAGGACGAGTTGTTGGAGGACCGAAGCATCGGCTCGGCCATCATGGGCGCTGGGCCAAGCGACTCCTGCAGCGTGTTGATGGCACACGGATTCCAAGCACCCTCATCATCTAAGCACAGCAATGTAAGCGCCAGGTCGTTTAGACCAAACTCGACGGAAACCTACCACGAGCAGCTGACAGAGTGCTGGAGAGTGCAGCGCGATACTGCAGCTGGGCCACGTCAACATCACCACGCGAAGCAGCCTCAGCTGCACGGCTCAGACGAGAGGCAGCTTCGTAGAGATCGCTAGGCGACAGTGGCGCACCACACAGTTCGCTATGGCCGATGATCGTGTCGGTGTCATCAAGCTCATCGTATGGCGGTGGCTCGGTGCTAGCAATGCTCGACGTTTCGTATCCATCGTCGTGGTTGCTGTAGACACTGCTGTGGACACTGCCTACGAGCTTGCTCACCATCCCTGCGGCCGCAGTGATACCGCCAGTGGGATCGAGAACACTGAAGCCGGACGTCTCCTGTGCTCCGGCCGACTTTTTTGTGGCGTCATCCGGCCCTGTGGACTTTGCAGAGCGCGGACGGTGAAACAATTGGCTAACGGCACCTCGCAGCGAGGCCATGCTGGTTGGTGTGCGTAACAGGCGATGTGCAACGTGTACGGCCGACCAACGTTAGGTTCGTAACGGGGGTCTAGCAATAGAAGCTTTGGCGGTGTTTACGGAGCAACCGCAGAGAGGCAACAGGACACTCGTGCAAGACGGAAAAAGTCGGCAGTGCCCACCGTGGCCAGCTGATAGCGGCACTTAAAGAGGTAGGCAGCCAATGTGGCTGAGAAATACGATGCAGAAGGGGGCGAACACAACAAGAGAAAGGCGATGCGGAAAAAGCAACAAATAATGGAGCGACGGTCAAGGTGGCGGCACTGGCAGGCGCTTTATAGCAACGTGCGACTGTTCATCGCCAGGAGAAATTGGGGAACTAAGGCGGCCAAGTTGGGGCGTACGTTTATCAGGCGCGCAAGATGTGTGGTGGCAAAAAGATAATTCACGACGGAGCGCGTGAAAGCAAATGCGGCCAGCACGTGAAGGAAAAAGGCGACGACTGCGGCTGCCATTGTCGCCATAGTGTGTGATGGGAGCCACAGCCGCAGTTGCTACAGCTGATATCAACAAACAACACGGCATCTCCGCACAACGAGCCAACCGTCGTGCAGCGCCATCGCATGGCCTCACGTTCTCCTGCCGACCGCACGGCAGATGACGACGTCCTGCTGTCCGCTCGGTACCATGTGGACAGCAAGGCAGTCGTCGTCATCATCACCAGCAGTATCATCATCATCACCAAGGTTCGTCATCCAAAACGGCATCGGCTATTCTGTCTTTTTCTGGCCGAAACGGCTCATGCAGCAGCGCCCATGCATACTGCCGATACCGCCATCCCAACACGTACGCCGCTACGGTCGGACGCTTGCACCTTGCGTCGCATATCCGTGAGCGGAGTAGGTGATCCCGGACAAACCATCCACATCCAAACGATGACAGGGCTGCGCACAGACACCATCGTCAGGTGAGATACGGCCTCCGTCAGCAACGTACGGCCGGAAGGTATATGTAAAAGTAAAAAGAAAAAGATACAGCGGCCAAGTGGCGCACCACACGCCAGCGACGTGCGGAGCGCGCATGCACCGAGCGGATGCATCGATAGATAGGTGGTGGTAGCCGTAAGGGTATTTGTTCTCGGCGGATAGGCCTCGCTTGTACGCGCATACCGCGGTCATAAGATGCAGCCCCACTCAAAGGGCCTCCACAAGCACAAGCAAGCGACGGATATGCCAATACAGAGATACTAGGTATAAACACAGAGAAGGAATGGCGTCGCCGGATGGCGCCAATGATAGCGTAAAACGAAGTGGACCACGGGCGCAGGTGCAGGTGCAGGTGCAGATGCAGGAACCAGTCAACGCCCCGGTCGAGTCGGCCATGTCTAGAGCCGGAAAAGCGCTGCCACGCTTTCGCCTCGTGTAGGTGCTGGTGCTGGCTCGGCCGCGGCCGAGGTGGTGGTGGACAGGCGCCGCAGTGTGACGTCGCGTGCGTGCTTGCGCCGCCGTTCCAGCTCCTTTGCATTGACATGGGTCATGCTGGTGTACTTGCGGAAGCAATTCTAGGTTGCCCGCGGCACATGGATATCATTAGCGCCGAATTGGGGCAGCGGCCCGCGTCGGCTGTGCCCTGTGCCGACCTACCTCCATAAGCCAGTGGCAGTTGACGATGCGCTTGGGCATATTCTGCAGATACTGGAACAGCTCCAGCGGGTCGTCGATGGCGCAGATCTGCTGCTCGTGCATCTTGAACAGCGTCAAGGCCACGCGGAAGAGCACCTCGCTCCCCTCCAAGAACAGGCAGTCCCATACGCGCAGATTGCTTTCCACGGGCAGGACGTCGACAAACAGCGTCAGGAACCAGTGGCTGGTGACGAACGTGACGGGCGGCGCGCCAGCCTCAGCGCTGTCACGGCTGAGGCGGTGGCCGATGGCCGGCATACGCTCCTCCAGCAGCCGCATCAACACCTCCTGGTCCACCGTGACGCCCTCCATCTTCACGCCGTACATGCCTTCGGGCATGATGCGCTCGACAATCGTGCACAGCATCCAGAACGCCTCTTCCTCCGACATGAACAGCAGCAACAGGCCGACAACATAGTTGAGCGACTGGCAGTAGCCCACGCTGGGACAGCGCACGGCAAACGCCGTCAGCACACGCCGCAGCTGCTGGAGAATGGGCACGGTGGAGCTGGTCGGCTGCTGCCGGAAACGAGACGTCACCGGACTAGCACGCCGCTCCTTGCGCTCGCCCGTCGTACTCGAGCTGCTGGTGCTACCGACTCGCACCAGCGTGGATGGCGCAGCCGAGGTGAACTGGATGTTTTCGGGAAATGTGCGGTGAAGATCTAACCAGAGCACCATACACGGCGTGTGAGTATGACCATCGGCCGTCGCTGTCGTCGGGCCGATCATGCGCGCCGGCAACTTACCGCGTTCAATCAGATCCCGGTGCTCACGATACTTGCGATCCGATGAGAGCGCCACCAGCTGCTGATAGCGACCACGGTTTTTCTTCATGTATTCCATGGCTCCGCTATAGTGAAGCCAGCACTAAGTCCGCCATGACGTACAGGTTGCCACGATGGTGAGCGTTCATGCGCCAATCACCATACCACCGGCCTCCCAGACTTACCTGGCCACGCAGGTGAGGCGGAATGCCCTTTCGAATAAAGCGCCGTACTAGAGTGATTGTAGGAGGACATGTTAGCAGTGCATCACACGCATACACTACTGCTGCTGCTGCTGCTGCTACCACTACAACACACACTTACCTTTGGATGAGAGCGGCGGCAGTTGTCCATTGCTGTACTCGCGCAACAGTGCATCCCATTTCTCACGACGCCGCTGCATGGTAGGCGCATACTCGACCTCAAACTTTTGAATTTCCGCGAGCGACAAATGTTGATTTCCCTTGCGGAAGCCGTACATATCACGCTCCACCTGCGCCTCATCCTCGTGAGCGTTTGTCGTTGAAGCGCGACCGCTGGACGATGTGCTGCCGTTGGTGCGCTTCTTGCGATGTCCACTCGCACGGCCCGTCTTTGATGCACCCACGCTTGGCACGCGCAGCGGTTTGGCGTTCGCTTGCATACTCGCCAGGCTGGCGGAGCGTAGGTCCGAATGGGAGCGTGCATTACGCATGCGAAACAGCATGCCACCCTCACTGGGCGAACGCGTTATCATTGGCCGCGGCATCAAACTGACGAGATGCGAACCGACATTATGCGGCAGATCCAGCAACGAGCGTCGCAGACCAGTGCTGGTCTTGCCGTCGCTAGCTAGCGCGACGCTTTCCACGATGGGAGAGGGCGGCGCCGAGAGTTCGGCCGAGGGACGTGGCGGAGGGTTACCCGCGCGACGACGCCTTGGAAACGGCAATGCCGCGTCTCCACCTGCTTCTGCGCTGGTCGGGCTTAGCGGCGGGCGTGGCGCTGAAACGCACAGTTCACTGGCGCTTCGACCTGGCTCGGGCGTCACTGGCATGCTTTCCTCGTCCGTGTCCTCCATGTCCGTTTCCTTGCCGGCGCCCGTCAGCGCTGCCGCCGGAATCGCGTCGGCGGCATCCAGCGCCTCTCCGGCTCCGGGGAATCGCAGGACAGGTGGCGGGGTCAAAGTGGACGTGCCATGTGACCGCCCAGTAGTTACATTGAGGTGTGCCTTTGCGGTCACATCCGCGGGCGTAGCGGTAGTGGCGACCGACGACATGACAGAGAGCGAGAGAGAGAGAGAGAGATAGGGTAGAAAAGGCGGGGCGTCGGAGTCGAGCAGATGATGAATGGCAGCGAGACGGAGACTCAAAGGTGGCGGGCGGAACGCGTCAAGGACAAGGGGCCACGCCGCAAGCACTGCGAATTCTTGCGAGTATATATTCGACAACAAGCACGGCCAAGGCCACCTGTGGGGCAGAGCAAGCGAAAGAGGCAGTACGCGGCAGGAGAACGGACACGGTAGGCACACCGCAGCAGCTGGTCTGCTCTGTTGACAAAACAGGAAACCGCCTCAGAAAGCGACCAAACGGGAGCGCGAGCGGAACGGCCGCAATGAAGCCCAGCCAACAGAGAAAAGAAGCGAAAATGTGTATGAAGCGGGGACTAGCAGGCTCAATGGCAGGCCGGTGGCTTGAAAAGGTTGTAGACGTGAAAACCAAGTGCATACACCCAGCAAGAGGAGGCGTTGTAGGAGTTTGGAGAAGACGAAACGGGAGCAGCGAGGGGCGTACGAACGCATAAGCAAGCAGGAGAGCAGGAGGACAGCAGACGACAAATTAAAGTAGCCGGCTAATGGTCACCGCATGCACGGCTTGAGGTGGACACGCCCACCGTGCGACACCAAGGACCCACACACTCACACTCACATACTCAAGGCACGCGCGACCCGATGGGCACACGCGCGCAAGCGGATGCCAGCATGCACCTACCTTCCGAGCCATGGCTACCCACTTTGCTGGCCAAGGCAGCAGCAGCAGCAGCCATGATGGCCTGTAGGGCACAAAAGCGGAAAGATTTCCACCTCAGCCGACAGTCACACCCAGAGGCATGGCGCAGACGGCAACAAGCGACGACGGCCATGCGCTGAGACCACCAGCATTGCCATGCCGCTGCATGCAGCCGACACTGGTCCACGGTAGAGCGCAGCTGGGACACGGCAGCAAGCAGGACGACGACAACTGTATTGAACCTGCTTACATGTACATGGCGCCGTATGGCTATTCCCAATCGCTCCACTCGTCCTCTTCCTCTTTGGCGGTGGGTGCCTTTGTGGTCGCTGGTGCTTGAACCAGCTCATCCAGCTGGCTCCCACCGGGGATGCGACTTTTGTTCCCTGTGCCGGCGCTCTCGCTGGCGTCCACGCTGACCGTAGAGGCGGACTCTACCGGGCTAGTACGTGCATCCATGGCTTCTGGCAAGGCCTGAGCAGAGCAAAAACGCGCGTACACGTCGTCAGCATGGGGGACCACCGCGCGTGGACGGTCGTGTTGCGCAGGGCACAGGCCATGTGGTCACCATCAGGGCGCCAACGCATGGCCACACGCACGAATACGTACCGCTGCCATGTGGGCTTGGACGGCCGTGCGATCCTCTGCCGAGGCATGCTGCGCTAGCGGCGAAGGCAGCGCCGAGGAGTCTAGGTCAGACGACAGAGACTGCGTTGGCGGATCCAGGACATCCGATAGCAGTGAGGTCGGCGTGGTGACGGTAATCTCCGAAAAGTCGTCGGCCAAGCCAAGCGCCGATGTAGCCACGCTGGGCAGCGCCAATGAAGGCGCTTTGGTCGAGGCGATGCTGGGCGTCGTCTCGTCCAGCGGATCATCCATGTCCCAGCTAAAGCCGTCATCGTCTCGCTGTTCGTCCAGTTCTGTCGCAGTATCATGAGCAGCGCCTCAAGCGGCTCGGCACGGATGTAACCCACCTTTGAGCAGTTGCACGCGACGGGCATGCTCTCGCTCCAGCTCCTCAATGCGGAAACAGTACCGTAGCCAAAAGACCTCATAGGGCACCTGGACCGGTACTGTACAAAAGTTGTCATCAGCGTCTGTCTACTCGGACCGTCTACAAATACTCGACGGCTGCATAGGCATCGGCACTTACCCAAGTCGACCATGCGTGCGCGTAGCTCCGGATAGCGTGATAGCCAGTCGGAAATATCACGCGACCGTGCTTCGGAAGAGAAAAAGTCTTGAAAAGCTACAAACCGCTCACGTACTTGGGCACTATCACGTTCCCCTGGATCAGATAGAAAAATGTCGTTGCTTCTATGCAATGCGGCCAAACGTGCCTCCTTTCGGTCAACACTACGGCGCAACGTGTACCGGTTAGATGGCGGTCAATACACCGTCGCAAACGCTCCTACATACAAGATGCGCTGCGGCGTTTCGTCGGCTGCGCTTGCATCCGAAACGCCCGCGTCCTTTGATGTTTCGGCAGTCGATGCAGGTACCGTGCTACTATCCGGGATATCGTCAAAGGTAATGAGCGAGCCAACCTGAGAGACAAACTCTTGCCAGCCAGAAGTGGCTCGGTCGGCATACTGGCGAGCTGTGTCGCTATTGATGGCACGTGTGGAGCTGCGCACCATGCCAGTGAGCAGGTCAAACTTGCTGCCAGCCGCACTGCTGTCCTGCGGACTGTGTGCCGAGTCGGCCGGCAGTGCTGCCTCGGTGGCGCTGGCCGTGCGAGACGGCATACTGCCGGCTGTTTCATTGATCACATCGCCGATACTATGTGCGGCGGCGCCCGCTGCCTGCTGCACGCCAACGGCCAGCTGCCGCACCCCGCTCGATAGGGATCCTATGCCTAGCTGGGCATCCTGACGCGCTGACCGCGCCAGTTCGCCAAAATCACGTCGTGTGGCCTGAAGCGCCGATTCCGACTGTATGCCATGCGTTGTTAGCGCGTCTTTTGCCGTCGCCCATAGCCGTCACCAGCATGCACGCCCACCTGCTGCTTCACCGTCTGTACCAGCTGGGCCCAGGAAGTGGGCCGCCAGCTGCTGGCTGTTTGCGCAGCAGCGCCGGTGGCTGACGTTTCACTGGCGCCATCTGCTGCCTTTGCATCACCGCTGTCGTTTTCGGAGCGCGATTCCTGCGTGCTGTTGCCAAAGGTGTAAAACATGTAGTCGTCCATGGTTGCTGGCCGCCTGTTGGCTTAAATGCAACGCCACTAGACAGTCAAGACAAGGGAGAAGACGTCAAAAGTCTGGTGGTGGCGGCACGTGCAAGTGCTTCTGTACATAAAGATGTCTGCAACTGGACCTGCTGCAGTCTGATGCTGCAGGCAGCCCATCTCTAAGCAACCACGAGACACAAGAATAAACAGCAAATCCAGAGCTATATTGGCTGCCACGCCAAAGCGCTTTATTCAAGCATGGTGGCGCGCTGCTGGCCAGAAACGATGAAAGCAGCATCCGTGTACACAACGTAAAACACCCAGCCTGCTGCGCTCGTCTAATTGGATTCGTCACGTCTGCTGGTGGCGGAAGAAGGCAGCCAGGCGTACGTGCAGCGGATGGCCTGTCGCCGATCATGACACCAACAGCGGCCACTGGCATGGTCGCCATCATTGTCAATCTAAAGGAGAAACACCGCCGCACTCACCCGGTGGCACCCTTTTCCGCGATGGGCCGTAGGTTTGTCGGCGTCGGCGTGCTAGCACGGATTTTGGCCAGGCCACCGGCACGCCACCATGTGCACAGACCGCATGCTACGCGAAAACTGAGGAGCAGTGTTTTGGGCGGCTGTACGAGAATGCTATGCATCCACTGAGTTGTCGTTGTCAAGAGCAAGGTAGCAGGCGAGTCCTGTTCCGCAGTCCTTCTACTATCGCCGTACCGGTCGCCTGCCGCTTCTGCCGGCTGTCGTAGCTTGTGATATGAGTGCGATGCGTACCGTGGCCCGCCAATGTGGGGATCAGAGCCGCGTGAGATCTTGCTCACAGCGGTCGTCAGCATTGTAAGAAAGGACATCAAAAGTGTGCACGAAACTAGCATCCATCGGAAGAGAAGAAGCGCTGGCGATACGAAAAAAAGCAGCCAGGATATCATGATGCGTGTGGCACGCCCAAGTGGCGATGCTGCGTGATAGACGGTGTAGCTGGCGTTTGGATCGAATAGACAATGCACGCAAAGATGGAAACACACGAAATGCCAACAGCAACAAGATACAAGATGCCCGGAAACGAAGCCCGTGATGGATAATGTGTAGTGCAGCTGGCCGTCGGAATGGTCAAGAAGGCAAGGTGCAGATCGATCAGTTGCAGCAGAACAGAACTGCAGTCTAGCGCGTAGTCGACGGTGAGCGGTCACGGCACAGACGGTAGAAATAACGGGCGCCGATGCAGATACCACGGGTAGGCTGCCTAGACTGAGGAGAAGACAGGGAGGCCAGGGATATAGCTTTGGGAAAAGGGGTATGCTGCTTGTCAGAGCACGCGCAAAAGGATAGGCCCGGTCGTCGGACGCTGCGCGCTATCTCCTTCACTACAAGCCTCTGGACACCTTGATGCTGCGGGTGCACCGTAGCGTAATCGGCTGCTGGAACGTGCGGCTGATGTGGCGCGCTGGTGTCACCAAAGCCGTAGGCCAAGAACACGCGGGCGGTGGCAGTCAAGCAGGGGAAAGGAAAAACAGGCTGCTACTTGGGGAAGCAGTAAAAGGGCGCGCGGAAAGGGGTGTTGCCGCGTTCTTGCTCGCTGCACGTCGATACGCCTACGCAAGCAGCCACCTGGCATAAAGTATACGCGCCGATAAAAGATTAGCGGAGACAGGTCTCACCCAGAAAACGGCTACACGTGCGGATGCAACGCAAGAGTTGCACATCAGCAAACGACAGTGTGCTACGCTTTGATAACGGGTGGCGCCAATTGTGTAGCCGGATACGGCTTGGCCAGACAAGCACTTGGTGTCTATGTGGGCGCAAAGCATTATGGGCACTTGGACGTCTTATCCGCGCCAACGACGGAACAAGGTATTGTGCCACACGTCATAGAACGTCCCTAGAGCGCCAGATAATGCACGGTAGCAGTTCTAAACCGATAATATGCTCTTTATTTGCTGCATGCATGCGTACACAACACCAATCGCGTGCTCGTTGTACATACGCAGACCAGTCCGTATGCAATAGCACGCCGATCAAGCTGTCTTTTCGCGAGCGGCGCATGGGCGGTCTGGCGCGGTGATGCGGACGAGTGCAGCGATGCACAGCACGCCAACAGCACCGCCCACGTAGCACACAACTGGACCAGCCAGCCAGTACACCGTGCAGGCCAGCAATGGGCCGGCAGCACGACCCAGCTGGCCCACGGAACGGAATCGGCCAAGCGCTGCACCACGCGCCAATTGCGGCATCGTTGCGATGCGCGTCACCGACACCCTGTCGGACGTTGGTTTGCCCGTTGCAACACTTTCGGCCGAGGCCGCGTCGGCTTCGTCGTCGCACTGCATCGAAGCCAGCGCAGTCAGACAGTTGACGACAGTGGCTGAGGTAAAGGCAAGCAGGAACGCGGAGACCCATAGCCAGCTGAGGCCGTGACCGCTACCAATGTGCTGCTCCGCGTAGGCCGACTGTGCAATAGCCAGCAGTGCAAGCGCACAGGCTATCACACCTTGGAGTACAAGCCGTTTCTCGCCGTAGCGGTAGGCAAAGCGGCGTACATAGCCGCCCTGCACCAGCGTCGACACAATGCCAACGACGCCTAGCAGTTTGCCATTCTGCATCGGCGAGAAACCGTGCACATCGTGCGTCAAGAATGTGAGCGTGTACTCCATGCCAGAAAACAGCAGCAGGTGTAAAAAGTGAAGGCGATCGAGCTGGCGTAGGTTTTGCAGACGCTGCTGGAAGGACAACGCCTCCGCGGATGTCGGCGTCTTTTTGTCTGTCGTCTGGCTTGCGGCAGACTCGACTACGCCCCTATACTGTGCCGTCTCCTCCAGTTTACGCCAGACAAACAGCGTTTCGATTGTAACTAGCGCCAGCGCCAGAACCGCAGCTCCCGAGTACGGATTCGGCCCCCAGTTGGCCATCGCCGGAAAAGTTTCGTGCAAATTCCAGCCAGCAAAGTAGGCACCCATGGCTGGGCCAACCGTAAAGCCAATCGCAAATGCGATACCAACCAGCGCCTAGTTACGCATCCAAGACATCAACGTGTGAGCACAGTGCCCAATGTTGCACCTGTAGTCGAGCGCCTACCAGTCCACGGGAGCGAGTTGTGCGATCGGTTACGTCGGTAATAATGGCCACCGACAGCTGAACGTTGCCCTCAAACAGGCCGCCCACAATGCGAGCCAGAAGAAAGATGGCAAAGTTGCCGGAAAACACCCACAACAGACAGGCTGCAATGTTACCCAGCTGCGCACCAACCAAAAGGCCATGTTAGTGACGAGCGGTATTAGCGCATGGCTGCGCTCCGCTGGCTGACCATCGTTCCCAACAGTGTAGTGCGACGGCCGATTCGATCCGAGATATGGCCAATGACGGGCGATGCTATAAATTGCAGCAGCGAGAAGAGAGACCCCAGCGCACCGCCTAGCAGCACCGTGTCCAGCGATGAGCCACCCCGCTCCGAGTGTCCTCGTCCGTGCTGCGGCGTGGACGCATTGGCCCAGCGGCGAAACTGGCCAACCGCGGCAAGTGTCTGGCCAAGAAATGTGTTCTGGCAATGCGAATGTCAGGCGGTCGTATAACGGACACCTGTCTGCTGCCTGCGCGCACTCACCTCGCGGTCACCCTCTTGCTCGCGATAGTAGTCGATAAGCCGTGGTAGCAGCGGTAGAATGATGGTGAACGCAAGAATGTCCAGCAGCAAAGCTATAAAGACCACCCGTGTGACGCGACGAGCGTTGGGCTGCGTCACCTTGCTGGCAAAAGCTCCGGTGCCGCTGCTAACAGCAACGGAAGACGCCTGTGACATGGTGCAAAAGTCAATGTATGCGCAGTAGATGATGGCAATGCAGGTGCAAGAAGCGGAAGAAAGAGTGAGCGAGAGGATGTATGCGCGCGTGTGTGGGGTGTGTGTTGAGGTCAGCAGCTAAAGGGTTGTTTGGCAGGGTAGTATATTTAAAGCAGCACAGTGGACAGGTAAATGGACACTGCACCTGAGACCACGATGAAACGACCAAGGCTTAGTATCAAGTCTCGGCAGTATCGTGCCGCGCAGCTCAAACCAAAAGGCATGGCATGGCATCCCTTTGCTCGCAGCATCAGAACAGATCGCAGCAGTGCTGGATAGCACGCTGGATCGTCATTTAATACACCGGCGCACCAGCAAAGCGGTCACTAGAACAGCAGCTTGAACGGATAGCTGCCGTTCTTCTTGCGGAACGTCATCATAATTAGCGAATAGCCCACCACTAGGACCAAAAGCCAGACAAACGCCACAACGCGCTGAGTCATTCCGTCGCGGATCTTGGGCACGCGTGTGACCAGCGACACGGTAGCAAAAGCGCAAGCAGCATCTGTAGCGATCGCATGGTCAGGTTAATACAGGAGAGTAGCCGTCAGCGACATCGTTACAGGTCTTACATAGCACAGCCATGATCTGCGTTTCGACGCCAAACTGGGTCTGGAAACCAGGTGCAATGTACTCTGGATGGCTTGCGCTGCCGCCCATGTACGGCGGGTGGCGGATCTGATTCCACATGAAGCCTGATGTCATCATCAAAATGATCACCTGTCAACAAGAGAGAGAGAGAGAGAGAGGTGAACGCATTACGTTAGTTTTAACTGTGACTGTATGCTCGTCGACGCAGTTTGCCGCGCACCAGTGTAAGTGAGCTCCAGGCGCGCACGCTCCTGATGACAACCAGTATGTGCTTGAACATCAGCTTGAACGCCACAAGGCTGGTAATGATGACGGCGGCTGTGATACCGCGCTTGACCCAATCGATCGGTCGATAGATGGTCATCTGCAATAGATACCACGCCGCCACGTTAGCTTACTCTGCTGAACAATATAGCGTACGTGCACACCCACCTCAATGCCATTGACTTTGCGGACAAACTCGGCAAACTGCTCCGCAATCAGACCGCTGTTGGTCAAACATGCGCCAGATAGTAGACGTTAGCAACGGTTACAAGCGCTGATGTCGAAGATAGCATTGGCTCTTACTGGCGGTTAAAGTCGTAGCCAATTGGATCAGCCTTGCTGGCGTTCGGGCCTAGCGTCGGTGGGAGATAAAGGCCAGCGGGCGCCGAGGTGATACTCATCTAGACAACGCATACGACGTAAGCCAAGGCTGCCGAGCGCTAGGCGCCGCCTGCTTACCTTGCCAAACGAGTGCCGGCCATCGCCAAAGTCAACATAGGCAAAGACAAGCTCGTTGGGATTTCCCATCTTTTCCCAGCTGGAAGTCACCAGCCGATATTCGCTCTCAAAGCGCCTGCGTACCACACGCGTCAGTCGACTGGCCGGACGCCTTGCCGATCCTAGACCAGCGGCAGCTGCAGCACTTACTCGCATGGCTCGCATTTGAACGCGTTCGAATGCACCGAAAAGATGATAATCAGGCTATAGTCGCGCGGCTCCTCCACGTATTTCGGAAAGTTTTTATCGTTCAGCACAAGGATATTGTCCTTGGCCGTGGCTGTAATGGCGCGCACCTCCTCCAGAGTTGCAGCCGAGGCGGGTGCTGGTTGCCAAAACTGCAGCGCAAGCAGCAGCTGCAGCAGCACAAGCGACAGCAGCGACCGCGACCGACGCGACATGGCGGACATTGACGGCAGTGTATGCACGCGCGGTCAAACGTCTGTGTATCTGTAACGAAGCGGATGCGGTCCAACGACGGCGTCGGCCAAACGTGGTGAGGCCGGCAGACTGAACGAAGGAACGGCGGCGGATGATGCGCACGGAGCAGCAGTCGGGTTGGAAGGAGATTGAGATGGCGAGCACAAGTGGCGACGTCGGCCTCTGCCAGTCAGCGCAGGTCGCCCTGATGGAGTGGCTGCCGGTGGTTGGTGGAGCCATTGGCACTTGGCCCAAGACCACTAGAATAGCGTTTCATTTGATCCAGCAACAATATTAAGTGACAAAAAGGGCGCATGAGGGGTGTATCAAGGGAGAACACCAAAGCGAAGCAGCGTCTTGGAGAGCCTCTTAAAGACCAACTGCTAAACAGTAGCCGCCGCTGCCGCTGACGCCAGTATCAGCGTGGTGGCATAAATCGTAGCGCCATCCTTGCCCCTCTGCCGGCGCAACGGCACAAGCCACCCCACACTTTTGCATCGCGTCCTGCTCATCTCGCTGCTGCGGCCCAAAAGTGTCGCCTTTGGTCTTTAGCCGCCGTGCCAGCGTGTACGAACGTGGACACCTGCTGTACTGCGTTCACTTGCCCCCTCCTCTCTCTCTCTCTCTTTCACTACCACGTCCTCCTGAACACCGCCATCATTTCTGTCCATACGCCATCGCGCATTCAAAGAACAGCCTTGGACCTGCCTGTGTGTTTCCCAGTTGGCTGGCGCATCACCCATTCTCTCTCCTATTGCCGGCCAGTCCGCTATTGCTTCTGCAAACACCTAGTAACAAATCGCGCGCCTTTCGCTCGTGTGTCGCTGCGGCTGGCCTATTCCACTGCATCTGGCGACTGGCATTCGGGAGCTGGACCTGTGTCGAGCTGATAGGTCCGTCTGTCCGCGTGCGCGGACGCCTTGACCTGCTGTGTGTACAGCTCCGTCGCAGGAAGCGTGCCGCTGCTAAGCACCGGCATTTCTGCAACTGGTCGCGTGGGTAAAGTCGCCCCGCAAGTACCGGTCGGGGAGGCACTTGCAGCATGGAGTCGTTTTTTCGACGCCAGCGAAGCAAGGCCAATGCAAGCAGCACGCCACCTGCAGCTGCTGCCCCGGCATCTGGAAATGTCTCGCCATCGCTTTCCATTTCCCTGCCACTCAGCGATGTGTCACGCAGTAACACAACTGCCAGCACTAGCAGTAACCTTTCGGGGACGTCGCCGTTGTCGCCGCAGCTGTCGGGCTCTTGGTCGGAGCTGAATGCAGGGCGCGACATGGGCACACGTGGCACCTCACTGTCGGCCTCGTCCACGGTCTCCAGTCGCGCGTCCAACATCTCGAACAGCTCGGCCACCACGGTTGAGCTGCCCAGCGAGCAGGCGGTACTGGATGAAATGATGGAGCAAATCATCGTAGGTGTCGAGTGGACGAAACGCGCGAAACTACGGGCTGGTGTACTCATGGTTTGATCTGTCGTTACGTAGGAGTCGATGGGTCTTGGCGAGGCGCAGCGCCAGCAAATACGTAATATGCCGTTCGAGAACAAGCTCAAACTCGTCAAGTCTAGTCAGTTTAAGCAGCTGACAACGGTGCGTACATTGGCATGCCTGGCGATAGATGGCTTTTGCCTCTAACGAGGGGCGCACGCGCTATCGTAGGAAAAGTCTGGTCGAGATGCTAGCAAAGATCGCTCCACACCCGAGTACTATGTCAAGAAGCTAGCCGAGTCGGATGTGAAGAATATTTCGCTAAAGACTTGGACAGCACTCCGTGTTTCGCTAACAACGCAGCCGATCGGGTAAGTGCAGGCTCGCGCAGTTACTGGCAGGCGGAAATGATTGTGCTCGGCTGGCTTTGCTGCTCTGGACATGGCGTTGACCTAGTGTTCCCGATACTGCACAGATGGGTTCGCCATTTTATTGATCTTCGCGGCACACAGCTTGTCTGGGACAAGCTTGGCATAGTCAACAGTCGACAGCATCGGTAAGCATGTGACCATTGGCGCGCGAATCTACCGGCCAATATCTAATGGCGATTACGCGTCACCACGTGTTCCGGTGATCGATGGGACTTGTGTAGCCGTGAAAACGACGTGCAGGTGGAAATTGAAATGGTCAAATGCCTCAAGTCGTTGCTTAACAACAAGGTGCGTTGTCAAAGACAAAAAATGCGCTGCTGTTTCCACTGCCACTTGGCCGATGCTAATACACATGCACACGTCTGGACTGTACCTGGACCCATCTGGATGCGCAACTAGTGGGGCACCCGGGATGCACTGAACAACGAGGATGCCATCCATGCCATCCTGTTTTCGCTGGACAGTCCGAGCATTGTGACACGGCGGCTGGTCGCAGAGGTGCTCACCTTTATTTGCTACTGCGATAAGCCTCATGGTCATGCGCTGGTGATTCGCGCGATGGACAAGCTGCAGGCCGTACGGCAGAACAAGCATCGCTTTGGCGCCTGGATGTCGGTGCTAGAGCAGACCATTGAAGGTCGTGGTCGCATGGGTAGTATGGTTGGCGCAAGCGATGAGTATCGTCGGCTTGGATCGGACCGTGAACTGCTTGAATATGTGGTATGTTGTCGTCGTCAGTTCGGCGGCCAGCGACGACATCGGTGTCTGTGCCGCTTAGTAACCATTGCTTTTGCGCGTGTACTAGCTTTCCAATATTATTCTCGTCAATGCTGTTGTAGGCGTATGCGAGGAGGTGGATCTGCGTCAACACTACCGTAATCAGCTAAACTCAAGTGGTCTCAGCAGAATACTGCGTAATGTCAAAGAGTTTGCCAACGACCTTATTCTTTTGCAGTTGAACAAGTATCAGCGTGAAGCTGATGAAGACCACCAGGAGCTGTCGGAATTTAATCACGCCTTTGCATTGCCGGATGCCAGCAGTCCAGGCGACATTGTGGAAACACTGCTGAAGATGCTCGAGGGCACCAAAGCGCACGACTATTTTCTCTCTACACTGCAGCACATGTTGCTTGTCCGTGACGATGACGAAACGCGTACGCACTACTTTCATCTGTTCGACAAGCTTGTCACGCAGGTCGTCCTGGATCGTCGTGGGATGAGCGATGACTTTACGCACTCCTACGGCGCCTCGGTCAAATCGGTGATAGCTGGATTCAACAACGAGGAAAAGCTGCAGCGCATGGTGAAGGATCTGGGCGCGGAGAGAAAAAAGACGGAGGAGCTGCAAAAGCGCATCCGCGAGTTGGAGCAGCAGCTTAACCTGAATGCAGGTAAGGCCAGATGATGCTGTAGAGAAATAGGTAATGTGGCGGCTCCTGCTCATCGGTGCTTACAATATGCGTATCCGCGTGCGTAGACGATCTTGTCACCGAGCTGCAGGAGCGCAATGCTTCAATGGAAGACCTAGTGCGCATGTCGCGGACGACAGTGGAAGCGCTGCAGGGCCAGGTCAACCAACTGCGAAAGCAGTACCACGCTAAGTTGTGCGAGCAGGACAAGCAGCTACAGCAGCTCTATGATGCTCTGAAGCAAGAGGCGGACGAGAACACGCAGCTGGTCAATGCGCGCGAAAGTCTGCTGGTGGAAAATCGCTTGATGAAGCAGCTGCTCTGGCCCGATGAAGGCAACCCCACACCTGGCCAGACAAAGACCAAGGGCGTGCCCAATATCACGCACAATATGCTTTTGCGCGAGATTGAGAAGCTCAAGCAGGACCGTGGTATCATTTGGAACGAGGTGGGCATTGGCATAGGCAGAGCTGCATATACGATGGCTAATGCTTTTTGCGCTTTGCCATGCTCAGAACAACCGACCGCGCATGTACAGTCCAACTAGCCCTCTTGGCTCTGGCGAGATAGGACCGCAGCAGGCGACGCTTAAGCGGATCGAGCAGTTCAAACCGACCGAGGTGTCGGCCACGTTCCGCATGGAGAACCCGAGCCCGGCGTCGAGCGCACGCAGCTCAGTTGCGACTGAGCGTCGTGCACGTCGCAAGGGCAGTTCTGCTAGCAGCTACACATCACTTGTTGGTTCCATCGGCAAACTTGCATCGCTTGAGGCAGAGATGGCAGACTTTGACGACGATTCAACATCGGTCAATTCATCGCTGGCCGATGGCGCCCATGCCAGCATATCGCCGCCCGGCAGTCGTAGTGGCCGTCGCAGCAACGCATCTCCACACGGTAGCGTGCACGGTCGTAGCGAGCTATCGCCAACCAGTGCAATGAAGCCGCTGCCAGTGCCGCCACAGAACAAGCGTCAGACGATCTCATTTGCTGATATTAAGCAAACACAGATGTCATCGTCAAAACCGCTGCGCGAGGCACTTATGGACTCTATTAAGCAGCGACGCGTGGACGATAGCGACGACGATGATGCAATGGTTACAACGGCAACCTCGCTTTCGGTGACCACACGCCGACCGGTTGTAGCATCTGGCCTTAACCCGCTTTCGCCAGTGCCTGAAAGTCCAAATATTTCGACCACTGCGCTAAAGAGCCCGCATTCAAAGGCTACTGCTGCTGGTTCAACTGGTGCCAACGCGTCTGCAGCTTCGAGTATGCATACCGGCCCTGTGTCCACGCCGAGCAGCTCTCGAAAGACGTCTGTCAGCATGGATACTAGCCTCGGCGATGCGTCTAGAATGACCACTAGCAGAACCTCCACCCCAAGCAGCTCCAGGAAAACATCCATCAGCACCGATGCTGGCATTGGCAACGATGGCACTCTGGCCTCTACTGGCTCGAATACGCATTCCATTTCCGATACTTCCTCTACTACTAGCGCAATCAACGTTACAGCGACCACATCAACGGAAACTGCTGGTGCAGCGTCGACCGCTGGCGATATGACTGCTAATGCTGCTGTATCTGTTCATCGTGCATCTATCAAGCGCTCAGCGCATTTGCGCAGAGGATCCAACAACTGGCCGCGCGTGGTCACCGGCACCGGCGCGGAGAACGCCAATCACTCAGCAAACGGCATGTCCGACTCGGATAATGTCATCTTTGCTCCAAGCATGGACACAGCTGGTAATGACAATGCATCCGCGCTGGCACAGAATACGGAGTCGCATTCTAAGGCTAGCGTCAGTGGCATGGGCTCGGTAATTGCGGCCACTATGACATCCTCAAAGGCCATTACAGTGGATGGCCCTGCTGCGGCTGCAACCTCTGCTGGACCTCCTCCACCACCTCCGCCACCACCTCCACCTCCACCGCCGCC